>ARYC01018795.1:0-18589 GCA_000711775.1 Oxytricha trifallax
AATAATATAATAAATTAATTTTGAATTTTAATTTTTGCATTTCCCCGATTCAATTGTATTTTATCAATAATGCAAATAACAAAAATATGTAGTAGAATTTGCAGGGAAGCAAACAACCAATGGCTTACAATTCTACTTTATCAATTAATGTCAAGGAAAACAATAATAATAATACGAATTAGAAGGGTGTTGTGATTCTAGATCAATAATAAAACAAGCCTAAATAGGGTATGCCGAGTAGTGGTTGGGGTTAGAGTTCATTTTCAGCTTTATCTCCGATCAAAGGCACATATAATTACTATAACAGCACTTTGGATAATTAAGAACAGTAAGATCTGAAGAGACTTGATTCAGAATTCAGCAAATTAGGCATTAAAGAGATTCGCCCAATTGGTGGAAACTTATAAGGAGGAAGTAGTATATTAAGTTAAGGCAATAGAGCAAGGACAGGAAATAATTAAATGATAAATGATAGTAGTAGCGATGACTTTATGCCAATGGTTTATGAGATTGAAGAGGTAGAATGCAGAATGACTGATATTGAGGAGAGAGATCAAAAGCATGATTCGGCTGAAAATAATATGAATCGCAGTGTAAGAGGATCAATATTCAATTCTCCAAAAGACTTTCCTCTCATAAATCCATCCCGAATTAATGATAGTTAGATATCAGTACTTTCTCACACTAATTTAGCGATGTTCGAAAATAACATGAAGCAATTTTAAGATTTACTAAGGTACGATACTGATAGAAATTTAGACATTTCAATGAGTTCAGTCTGCTCAACCCCTCGTTATCAAAATATTCTTCCTCAAGACATGATTGATATGAATGACAGCCGTTATGGATATGACATGATGTCCTCTTCAACGGAGCAGCAGGAATGAGTAATATGTACAGGAACATGTAATCTCCTGGAGGTTAAGGTCATGGATCTTCTGGGTATAGAGAAAGTAGTAATGACGTAAGACAAGGCCGCATAGGCTCAAATCACATGAATAATATGATGGGGCGTACAATGGATAACTTGAACATGACCCCTAGAATGCATGAGCAGAATAAAATGCTGTATTCTTCATAGAGATTCAATGATAGTGGACTCCTGAATTAAAACATGCACAAACATGGATCAGCCACCTCAGAAAGGATTGGGCTTTAAAACTAGAGATCCTCAGCTGAAACGAGTGAAATAGAGAGAGAGCTTAATAAACATCAGCGAATTCGAATGGGATCTAATAGCATATAATCTTAATTATTTTAGGCATTTATTTTGATGTAGTTATAGATAAGAATTACGATCCAGAAGCGATGAAAAAGTAGTTATAAATATCAATGCAAATTTAACTACAAAACCTTGTGAATAAAATAAATGAAAAAGAAAAACAATATATAGAGAATGAGAAATAGTACAGCAAATTACAGCAATAACTAAATTAAATAGATAAAAAGACTTAAAAAGTAGAAACTTAACTTAAAGACGAGACTAATCTTAATGTTTTAATATTTAACTAATTAATTAATATATATTTTTTCTTTATGTTAAGCTGAGGACGTAAATGAATTTCTTACTCTAAACTTAATTTGGCGTTGATAAAGTTTAGAAAATGCTATAAAGATTTATGAAAGGCAATCAATAAAAACAAAAAACTCGTCCAAATATATAATGAAGATTATTATTTAAAGTTATTCACATTCTCAATCTAATAAATCTGTGTACTTTATTTTAATAGATTAATTTAACAAAGTAATATTTCATTTGCTAATTCTTCGTAATACTTGAATGTTTATAATAATTCTGTAATAAATCTCGGGTTGTTGATTTTAAAGTGAGTATGGTTCTCCTAGTCTTTTAAGAACTCCAAGATATAAATAATAACTTAACTGAATTTTGTGAGTAATCCATTTTAAATTGAATTGTAAATAAAATAAAAAAGATTTGCATATCTCTAAGCAGAGTTGCCAATTGATTCCAAACTGCAAGCTTCATAGTAGAGAAGAAAACCTTCATCATGAAGTGTCTCTGCAAGCCATTGAATTCTTCTTTCAACGTCAGCCTAGAGATATTACTGTCCCACTCTCATTTGCTTTAAGAATGAAAGAGTCACCCAGTAACTTATTAATTTAAATTGTTTGTATACTCTACAGCTTATTATAATTATTTTGGGAAATTAAAATCCCATTAGTAAGGAGTTTTTAATTTTTAAAATCTCATCCATTTATATATTTTTAAGGTATCTATATTATTTTATTCATAAAATATAGACTATCTCTATAATGATAAGAAAATTAATTAATGGCTATTTAAATGAATTATCTATTTTACAATTAAAACTAGTAACTTTCAATAAATGGAGATATAAGCGATCTAAGGAATTTAAGGGCAAACTTTCCAGTTTTAAGAATCTTAACAACCGGTTGTGCATCGTTAGTAATTTCAACGAAGCCTCTCTTCTCCATAAATCTGAGTGTATTTTCAAAAGTCTCTCTAGATGATATCTAGTTTCTTACCATAAACTCATCCTTTAAGTTGTTAATTAAGAATTCAGTCTGATCCCATAATCTTGTAAGGAGCACACCTTGAGATTCTGCGGTCGATTAGCCGAAAGCAAGGAGTGAAGCAGCTATGTAAGCTTCATTTAAGAACATATGAACTATTCCATTTCTGTAATAAGCTAACATTAAAATGTTCTTGTAGTCTCTGTTAAACTATAAACAAAATTATTGAGCTTAAATATGACTTTTTTAATGATTTAGCCTTGACTTGTGGTGAGAATACATCCTTCTTAGTTTCAATGAAGCTCTTTAACAAATTAAGTGCAGTTTTAATAGTAGCTTTAGTAGGCTTGGTATTAAGACTCATCTGACCACCTCTTATAAATATCTCATCATAGAGCCATCCTACTTTCTGCACAAGTTCATCTTCGGTAATCCCTCCTTGTCTCTTTGAAATAATAATTGAAGCTACCATTTGAGTTGACATGATTACAAGGTTGTCAGTTAGGGTAAGGGCTAACTCCGTAGATAAAGATTCAGCGAAGTTTTGCTTTATTCAAGTCAGTTTTAAGGCTTGCTCTTATGGATAGTTTTAGAAAGACTTGATTTAATAAGAATAGTCATATAAGAAAAAATAACAAGGGTTTTATATTGTCTTGTTATTATTTTAATTTCATTAATTTGGAAATAAAAATTTATTAAATTTATTTATTAGTGGACATCATATACAAACAAAAATAATTAAATGATTTATAAAAGTACAAATAATAGTGAATATTAATAAGTTTATTTTATTATTTTCCTAAAATAAAAATATAAAAATTTTAATTTCCGTAACATTAATAATAATCATCAATAAATTCTAAACCAGTTATGAATTTTAAATATATTAAATATTATTGATGAACAGAGATTTAGGGTCAACATTATTAGCTTTAACGAACTCAGCTGCCTTCTCTCTTAAAGAAATTGGCTTGCAATATTTGACATGAACTTTTCCGTACTGCTCATTAACCCAGAATATATTTCTTAAAATCTTTAGAGATGATTCTCTCTTACTCTCATCTCCTAGCAGTTCAAATGGGAATTACTGCCCTTCATAAATCTTATCATAATTAATGGTAATTGGTTAGAGGATAATGTCTTCAATTTCTGTGCTGTTTTTTAAGCAAGTGTCCACAATCTACTCAAATATGAATGGCAAAGGTTTAATAATCTTTCCAGATCTTTCTCTCTTTCTTTCCAAGTGATACCCAAGAATGTTTTGATTCTTAATAGTCTCTTTTAAGAATTCTTCAAGCAATACTCTAGGTAAAGTTTGATTCATTTTTTGGTAGTTAACGAAGAATCCTCCACATCTTCTCAAAATCTTAGAAAGTACTGCTACATTCTAGAATTCAGCCATTCCAATAATAAATGGTAGTTCAATTTCATAGATAATATGAACATAGATTAGCAATATAAAGTCTAGGTAAGACTTAAAAGAAGGTATCAAAACCACGGATTTGCCACGAGTCTATTAAATCTAAGTTATTTACTTCAAGTCTGGATCCGATACTATGATTTAATCAAATATCTTTTTGAACACTTGATGAAAAACTAAAAAGATTGGCTTAATGGTGTTTTAGTCTATTTGAGAGCTGGCTGTTTGTAAGAACAACTTACTTTCTTTCATAAGTTGTCTATATGAGTTGATGTTATGTTGGTTGCTTGATTCTTGACTTTAAATCTTAATTTAACTTTGAATTCTATCACTAAAAATGACTTTTTCTATGAGTTTATCAAGGTTTACATTCTTGATTTTATTGCACTTAGCCATGAATAGTGCTGAGTCTTCAAAGAATTTAATGTTAAGTTTGTTAATAAGATTGCTCTAGTCATATGGAAGAGGTACGTCCATCTTCATCATGTACTTTTGAATTCCGTAAACCATTAAATATGAACAGGAAGTCCATTCGATTGTTTTAGGATTAAAATTCCAAGTAACTCTATCTTCTGGATGCATCATATCAAATAATTCAAACGCTCTCTTTGATTCAAAGCACCAGTCACCAATAGTAAAGTCTTTTAGTAAATCCACTATTTAATCAAGTTTGTCATTTAGCTTATTGAGCTTTTACACGTTTTTCTTAAATGTTTAACTACCAGCATATTAAGAGACAAATTACATCATTTTTGCTGGAAGGACGCTTTCAATATAGAATAACTTTTTATAAGCTATTAAGGAAACAGGTCTGATTCTAATGCTTCCCACTCTATTCTCCATAGGTATCTTCTTGGCATAGTCCATGATATTATTCATATACTTAGACCACAAGATTGGATGAGCATGACTTGAAGCAGAGTGTTAAATAGTAAGATTATTTTGTCTAGCTTAAAATGCTGTTCCAACTATTATACCGTTTGAAACAAAATCTACTGGAATAATATCGCCTCTGTTTTCGTATGTAGTAGGTACGTAATATTTACTGCACCTAAATTTTATTTCAAAACAATATATAATATAGTTTAATGAAGAGCGCCTAATGAAGCAAATAATGTTAGAGCTCCTGCTGCAGCTAAAGAATCAATCCAGCCTGGCACTGGTTGCTCATAAGCGCATATGATAATAGCGGGCCTCAAAATAAGTACTGGGAAGTCTCCTCTATGTTTCTGCAAAGCTCTTTCACTTAAATTCTTTGTGAAAGTATAAGTATTGGCCCAAGGTTTGACCAACTCTACTTAACGAGAAAGTATTTCCTATTCACTAAGTCTCAGAAGAGATTAGACAATTTCGTCTGGATCATCTTGGTATTAATATACCTTCTCATCAATGAATCCTCTATAATTAACTATAAATATCTTGCCAAGCATAGATGAGATAAGGAATCTTACTGTTTTTCTGAGTTCACATAGCAAGTTGAAACATGAGTGAAAACATCGCAATTTTTGCACTATTTGGCTAATGCCAAAAGTCTCTGTGGACCCATGTAGTTAATTTAAATAGCTTAGTCTAATCTTAGATTAAAATCAATAGATGCGGCATTGTTATAAGGAAAATAAAAATATTTACAGAATAAAAACGTACTAATTTTAATGATGACGTTGACTTCTCTCTTTATATCCTCAAGTTTCTCATCATTCAAAATCAGCTTAGCTTCAGACTAAATAAGAAATTGTAAATACATTCAATCGTTTCAGATGAAAACTAGAGCAGTAGCCATTATTTATTGTTTGAAATGAGAATTTATCATTTTTCAAACATCTCATGGAAATAGAGCGTTTCTATACTTACTATATCTCCTTCTACTGCAACAATCTTCTTATCAATAAATGCCATAAAATCATTATGTTCTTTCCTCAATCCATCGAAAATCGCTGACTAAAATATCTCTTTCTTTGCTCTTTCCATTACTGAAATACCTTTCTAAAATTGAATTTTTATGACTCCAAATTTTGAAAGATGATGATTTTTGAATCTTACTTTAGGTCTGATTATAAATCTCCGCAATTTTTAATAGAAAAAATTCTTTTATAAATTATAGGAGATATATTTTCTCACAATCAAGAGATCTTAGAATCTTCTCAAGCACTACCTTGCCTATTGAATTTGATTAATATTGACATTTCCAAAAATTCTTACCTAAAAACCCTGTACACCCAGTAACTAATAAAATTTTTCCTTTATAGAAGTCTTCTATTTTCATTTAGTTTTGCATCAACATCATATTTATTCTTTTTATGTAAGCTTTATCTATTAAGTTTAAGCAATCAATTATTAGTAAATACCTATTAATTAAAGCAACACGATAATTTTGAATTATTTTATATTTTATTTATATATAGATTGTACTCTATCATTAATGATCCTCATAAAAATTAAGAAATTAAGATTTTAAAAATAATCAAAAACATTCATATTTTTAGAAGTCCACTCCAAAAGCTGATCGTTAGCAAGCGAAAACTCATTAACTCATTTAAAACATTAGTAAAAATAATTAAAAATAATTTATGCCTGATTTATTATGTATTTAATAACTCCAGCCGATTCAGAGTGGAAGCACAGAAATTTAGCCGGGCAAATGTCTTGATTACCATTCGCTAGTTTTAGGCGCACTCAAAAACATGAGTCAATGTAACACCTAATACTCCTGCATTTGGCAGCCAGCACTTTTGTTAAATATTCCTTCTGTCTATCCTTATTTATTTACCTTGATTTATAATAGTTTATGGGTTAGACCAAGAAGCAAATAATAGAATCCCTGTTTATGTTTGAACTTATTAAATTAAAATATCATTATAATACAAACATAAAATAAGATAATAATCAATCACTGCTCATCTGAGTCCTAACTTTTAGTATCAGGTCTCCTTGTAATATTTCTAAGTTACCCTCCCGCTCTTATTATCTACTCATCTTTCAAAACTATTTTCTTGAGACTAATATCCAGCATTTTATTCCTGGGCTTTATAGTTTAGAACCACTAATTATCTTGCCCTGTAATTTCACGCTTTTTATGCATCTCAGTTAAAATCTAGTTCTATTGCATCTTTTAGAGTTTATCTTTATGTTGAAGATATATTTGAAGTTTTTCCTTGTGCTTTTATATAATTTTTTCTTAATGCTACTTCAGCTCTGAAGTGTTTTCTTTCTAGTAGTATTATTGATCATCAAATCTCAATTTTAGCAGTTCTCTTTTAGCCTACACAGTTTAAAAATAATCATGACATTAGGATTTAAGTTTCCCCTATAGATTGGTTACGATTAAGAACTTAATCCCATTATCTTTTATGTTTCTAAAGCACTGAGTAACTCCATTAATCTTAGATCTTTAACTCTTCTAGTTTTTGTAATCTCTGTTTTTCTAGCTTTTCCTTATTCATTTTTTGCAGTGCTTCACAGTATTCCCTGCGATCCTCCTCAACCTTCTATCGTTTTTCAACAATCCTATTGAATCTTAATAACTCTCTTTAAAGTCTTTACATCTCATCATACTCAACTTTAGATTAATATTCAGTTCTTGCTTTAACGACCTACTATGACCTTTCATTTCTCGATTTCTTCATAGTTTCTATGGTTATTAAGTTTTTTTAGGAGATTGTATTGAGTTTTTGGGAAATGAACTAAAGTTACTTCTCTGCCTCTTCCTCTTCAATCCTTATTCTTTCTCTCTTCTAATCCTCAGTCTCTTTCTCCTTTTAAAATTGCTCTTGTTATTATTTTAGCTTGATTCTTGTAAATTTATCATGTTCCTTCTATTTTTCATGTTCAATTAACTTTCTCTATGTTAAATAGTCCTTGTAGTCTTAGATTTGTTTTTTCTCTATTTCTTTATCAATTTTTTCAAGCTTCTTCTTGGCTTTGAATTCTTTGTCTCTTGCTTATTAAAGCCTCATGTTTCTTTCATACTCGTCAAATTCAATAAGTTCTTTGAGTTTTTCTTATTTATTTTTTTACTCTTTAATTTTCTTTTCGAAGTCTTGTTTTTATATGTCTGCCTAATCTTCTAGCTTCTACTTGGCACTGGTAAGTTTATCCAGGTGTTCATTCTTTCTTTATACAAACAGATCTGGAGTTTTATATTGAAGTGTGCGTTTTAGAGGGATGTCTGGTTCTTGATTAACGACTAGAGCTGACAAATTTATTTTGAAGCTAACTTTGGATAAATCTCGAGGTAGCAATTGGGATTACTCATTTATTTTCACGATTGATCTTGGAGAAGAATCTTCATTAAGTTTTTGAGTCTTTTAGTTTTTAATGACTGATGTCATAAAAACAGATGATTCTTACCCTTCGTCATCAACATCCACAGAGTCATCTTAGGTTTTGATTAAAGTGCTGCTGTTCATGTCATTATAGACTATTGAAGGCAGTTCATACGAACTTAGTGATCCATATTTGTTTTTACTTCCACCCACTGTGTGAGAGCCATAATGCAAAGTTATCATAGACCTATCCCCTCGTTTTGTAGATTTAAAAGGGGAGGTCTAAAGAGAATTCTCAAATTATAATTACTGTAACATTTTGTTCCTTCGTCTAGAAGTCATTATTTCTCTTAACTAAGCCATTTTGGCTTGCTTCTTCTTCTGGAAATATATGTATTTAGTGTCAAGAACTTTCTTGCTTGACGATTAATTTTGAAAGTCTTCTCTTGTTCTAGAAAATAGAATATGAAAACTGATTCTTGTAACTTACTTTGTTTCTAGATCCTGTAGTCTTATGCGTTTTTTCTTGAGTTCATTGAATAATTCATTGGTCGAATCAAACTCTAAATAAAGTCTGAATAAATAGAATAATTTAAAAAAGTCCTACCTCTCCGAATGTTTCGAACTATTTAGTCAGAGGTAATGTAGGAGGATGTTGTAATAGTTGCCTAAGGAAGATCACTAATTTCTTTAAAAATTAACAATTGAAATCATAAAATAATTTACATGTTTCCTTTTTATCAAAATCCATGAATATATTAATAAATTTTATAATATTGATATAACTTCTTTTTTTAATGAAATACATATGATAATGATAAGTTTAAAAGCTTGAGTGATCAATTAATTTTTTTCTCAAATTAATTCTAATCAAAGTTAGGTTTTATAAAATTCATTTAATTTTTTGTTAATCTGTCAAATTCTATCTCTGTCAAATCTAACAGTAACGACTCTCTCATTGAATCTAGCTTAGTCCATTGATCTGATGGCTTCTTCTGCATCATCTTTATTCTCAAACACAACGATGCCAAAGCCCTTTGACTTTCCTCTGTCATCCAATTGAATTTCTGAGTTAATGACTTGTCCAAATTCCTTGAAAGCTTCACGAATTTGATGCTTGGAGACTGTGTAAGGCAAGTTCCCAATGAATAATTTGAAGCCACCCTTTCCTGAAACACTACCTTATTGATCTCTCTGGTCTCTTCTTTAAATCGAAAGTGATCTTGATCTGCTTCTCTTGTTTTGATGTCTATCACGATCTCCACCTTTCTCTCTATCACCACCTCTTCTATTGTCTCTTTCTTTACCTGTGTCCCCTCTATCTTCATCCTATTCCACACAATATGATTAAAATTCGAACAACATCAAATGTATTGATTAGTCATTTAAATGTTGCTTCATGTTGCTAGTGTTCAAACTGCCTCATTCTAACCAGATTTCCTGATTCTAAACAAAAACACCATGACTTCATCAAGATCTCACATCAGTCCGCAAGAAACATCACCACAAACAACACAACAACAAACATTATTACCAATTAATCATCGAAAATTACCCACCTCTCTCACATAGATCTAACGACCATCCAAAGTAGTGTTATTAAGCTCCTTAATTGCCTTAATTGCATCTCCTGCATATTTGTACTCAACAATTCCCATTCCTCTGGATCTTCCTCTGTCATCTTCGAAAACATCTGCACGAATCACGTCCCCACACTTTCTGAAATGGTCCTTCATCGTTTTCCAAGTTGAGTCAAACGATAAATTGCTCACGAATAGCTTGCTGCCTGCTTAACCAGTATGTCCTATTAAGATAAAATGTTAAAAATCAGGGATTTGGAACAATTGTTTTTATTAAGTGGGAATGTGCAAACTTACCAGCACCACCTCTTTTGAAGTCACCTCCAGAGCTAGATCTTCTTCTTCTTCTTTGACCTCCTCTGTCATCTCTAAAGTCACGTCTCTCTCTATCACCTCCTCTAGTTGAATTCTCTGCTTGATAGTGCTTGCCGCCATGACCGCCTTTACCTCTCTCTTCCTTAACCAATTCTTCAAGTGATTTGTACTTCTCTTCTCTATCTTCCATTTTTAAGCTAGTATATACTTGTAAAATTAAACTATTAAATGGTAAAAGGGAGTTATAAATATAATCCTTAACTTAATTGATTTATAGTTTTTAAGATTTTGTTACTAATCCATTGATACTTGTAATTGAATATTTGAAATTCAAGAAGCTATAAAATCAACTAAGCTTGAAGATATGCCTTCAAATAAGGACACAGCTTTCAATACAGCAAAATCCTAAAGAATGAGCAAAAACCCAAAAGTCTCTGTAAAGAAACCTAACTCTCAGCCAAAAACCTCTTGTTCAAAAGTTTCTTTAAAAACTTAAGAATCTTTCTCACCATCAATTTTTGTGATCGACAACTTGGATTCTAAGAAATTTTATTTCTTGATGAAGTATTTCAAAAATATTAAAATGCTCTGGGACAGCGTGAGTGAAGGCTTGATTCAAAACGTTCCCTTGTACTCAAAGGTTAAAAACGGAATGGAAGATCTTTGCAGCTATATCCCTCTATTCATTAGGGAAACAAAAAACTTGGATATGGTCAGTCTCATTTCTTACATCAGTTAAGGTTATTAATTTATTTTAGCAACATATACGTAATAGCTTGCAGTAAATGATTGTTTCATAAATTATATAATAAAGCCTTTATTTTTTATGAAATAATAGTCTACACATAAATTTATGATGTTATTTGATGTAAATATTTAAAAGACTGTTTGCTTTAAGCAAACACAAATAAATCCAGGTTTATAAGTTAAATAACTGCGAATTAAATGTTTTCCATTCTCGGCTTGAATAGCTACCTCTTCATTATTATGATTCGAAGTCGTTTGCCATTGAAATATTTGATCTTCCTCCAATAGAGAGTCTTTCCAGATGAGTGCTTATCGACTTAATCAAAACCCCATAACGCCTTAATTAGTTTTATATGTGTTTTGATTGATGAGGGTAATGTTGGGGATTAGGGTTTATTTGTGTTAGGAAGCATCATTTTCGCTATAGTTATGAAAAATATGAAAGTGTTTTATGATTATTTTTTTATACTTAACTTGTATGTTTTCATATCTAAATATATATTATAGCATTTATTTTCAGAAAAGATATAATTTACATTTTGTTCAAATGTTTTCACTTTAACTGACTGTTTTTATGAAGTTAGATAAGTACATTATTTCAAGTATTTGGGATTTATGCACAAATATTTTTCAAATTTTAATCATAAAACAATTTTAAATTAGATTCAATGCTTTCATTTCATTTATATTGCGTTTTTTATTAACATATTTTTGCTCAATACAAAAGAATTTGATAACTTAAGAAAAGTTAAAATAAGATATATGCATAAAATTAGTAAGTTTAGGTGTTTGGTAGATTTAATTATATCTTGTTTTAGTTTAAGAATTGTTATAAATGGAGATCAATCTTAAAATTTTGTATTTCTACTGTCACTGAAATTCTTGACACCTATTTAAATATGAGTATTTTATATAGGAGGTCAATATGGTAAAGATACGTG
Source organism: Oxytricha trifallax (assembly GCA_000711775.1). NCBI lineage: Eukaryota > Ciliophora > Spirotrichea > Sporadotrichida > Oxytrichidae > Oxytricha > Oxytricha trifallax. The sequence continues at coordinate 11,762 of ARYC01018795.1, forward strand.
GAAAAAGTTTGCATAAAATGTAACAAGTTTCAGAGATGGATATCAATTTTAACCTAATAATTTCCATTAAATTAATACAAAACTTGTTAAAATTTATTCAGAACTGGTACTAAATTAGTTTAATTTTAAATGGTACCAATATAATAGTACCAAAACTTAATTAGTACCTAGTTTTAAACTAATGAGATTTTAATGCTAAAGTTCCAATTGTGTATAATACTTAATTATTGCCATGTACTAAAAATTAAAACTATATTGGTACCTTAAAAATTTTAAAAAATGGAGTCTTTAAGAATTATAAGATGATGTTTTCATAAAATTTAGTTGCTATAATTAGGGAAGTAAAGCAAACAATTATTGTACTATCATAAAATTTTTTATAGTGGAATAATTTTAAATAGCATTTATATAGATGGAATGATAATATAAAATAAAAAATTAAAACTTAACCATGAAAATAATTAATTACATTGAATCCAACAACATTACCCTCATCAATCAAAACACATATAAAACTCATCAAGGAGTTTTGGGGTTTTGAATGTCTTCTTCTTAAAGAGTAGACATACGAGCGTTGTAGAAATGGGACACACCGCTGCTATGTAACTCTTTGTTCATCATTTATACCAATCATTTTAAATAAAATCATTGGCTTTTACTTTAAACTAAAGATACTATAATAGATAGTTCTAATATATTTAAAACATTAAAATTGAGGCCATCGAGTGCTTAGATGACTATTGTCCTTGAGAGAACAAGCTACCACGGCGCCAAACTTAAGATTAAGTTTGACTCATGTTTTCATTGAAATTTTGAATAAAGCTGTGGGAATTGCTCAAGCCAGATGAGCTGCTTTATTTCATGACAAAGTCATACTCGTTTGCGTTTGGGTTAAGAAACAGTTTTTATTGTTCACTTCCCAAGCTACCAGATTGTTATAATTTAGCGTAGTATTTCTACTTTTGCAGGGTTTTGACCTATGGTTCAAATGGAGTGACACTGCCCATACTCATAGTTCTACTGTCGTCACGATTAAATCGTGTGCTAATAACTGGTGAGAATCTGATGCTAATTGTTTGCACAGTTGGTGTGATGTTTTTATGATTTTTGCTTTCCTTTCTTTCTAACTGAGTTGAAGAATTTGAATCGTTATTTTGAACAGTTTGTGTGTTGTTACCGTAATCAAGCAGGAAGTTGACATTATTGTTACTATTGTCATTTATTGAGGCATCATTTTCATCAAGGTGATCCCAGCTTCCATAGAGTTGGCCGTCATTGTTTGTAAAGGTACCATCTTTAGTTTCTATATCAGTAGAAGTTCGGATTCTTGTTGATTAAGAGGCATCAAAGTCTTCTGATCTCGTCGTTTTCCCTCTTTTATAGAGAAACGCTAAATCTGAACTTAATTGCTGCTCTTTTATTACATGATACCTTTTACAAAAGTATATCATATTAATAGCAGTATTTCTACCAGGGAGTTGTTTCAAAATTTCTTTTAATTTCATTTATACTTACATAGAGCTCATAGGTCTCAAGCAGCTTTTTGTCTTCGATGGTAGAGAATTCCTTCGGTTCACTTAGCTTAAGATTTATATATGAGTAAAGAAATGAATCTATCCCCGATTTATCTAGCATTTTTGCCTTTTATAAAGTTGGCGATCTATTTCCAATTGTAACCAAGTTTTTTTACCAGCTCAATAATTTTTGAATCAGTTTAAAAGTTTCATTAATATTAAATCAACACTCTTGGCCAATTTGATTTGAACTACGAATAAAAAACAAAATAATTCAATTCATAAATATCATGCTTTAAATTATTTGAAATATATGATACCTTTCCTTTATCATAGCAATAAACTATATTATTTCTTTCCAGTTATTGGGATAGAGCTTATAAGGTATTTAAGATATATCTTTTTTTTCTCACTAAGCTTCACTTTCAAAACATTATGAAATCTATCTTATAAATTTTCCTCTTATCAATTGTGCAGTTTAAGAGTCCCATTAATCGCTTTAATTCAAATTTTTACACTCTTTACCAATGACAGATGTTTATTAGCTCTTCTAGTGTTTATGACTAATAGAACTACTAGTCAATAGATCAATCACATTCTTCGATTTTAAATATTAATATCGCTTTCTGCATTATTAAGCGTCCTTGCCAGTTCCTATGAATAATGATACTCTTGGCCAAAATATATTATTTAACTACGAATAAGCTGTTAAAAGTTTGTCGTCATCGTTAATTGTCCACTCATTTACATTTTTTCTATGCTTCCTTGTATAATTGAAAGTATACTATTAGTAAAATTAGTATTTTTATAATAACGTAGAGTGAGTCAATATCAGTATGTTCGTTAGTTGAGAGTTCATTCTTTAGTAATTACTATTAACTATTCTCATTATTATTAATTTTACCATATATTTATTATTCCTACTTTCGTTTTAAAATCATTTAAGATTCAATTCTCTATTGCCATTCGTACATGGTGTAAAGTTATAACCCTAAAATAAATATGCGTAAATTTTGAGATAAATGCAAAAAATTAGAAGTAAATCTTATTTTTATACAAGAGATTTTGATATTAGTAAGCAATTTTTATATAAAAATTAAATAGTCTAATACCTCGGTAAAAAGAGTTTCAATTATCATGTAAGTTATTATCAGCATTTATTACCCTCTTTTTTTGATAAATTTAAATTTGAATAAAATTTTCGCTTAAGTGAATTTATCCATCTATTTTAATTTTTCAAATTAGTTAGACACAAATTTTATTATTAAAAGGGGTTTGAGTGTTTCTAAGTTCAAAGACTCATCTCTGAATTTCCTATCAGTTAAGTTTTCCTCTAGGCCTTCTAGAGCTTTAGAAAGGATATTTGTTTGAGAGTAGTAACTTTCCTGCTTGCTGTCAGATTTCTTAGCTTAAAATTCATAATTATATTAAGAAATTAACATCAATAGTAATACTATTTCAAGGAAAAAAGTCAAGCATTATTTAAATGAGGAAAGTTTACTAGTTGTTAAGAAATGCGTCATCTGTTTATAATTTTTTATTAAGTAGTTAAGATGCAAGTTGTACTTTGGATGATTCCCCTCCTGTATTATTAATTCCTGAGGGATTCGGGCTTAAGCCATAGATTTCTCGATTGCGCTTCTATCCAATAGAATAGGGAGGGGACTTGCCATCTATTTTGTGCAGGGGTATGAGGTTAGAATTCATCAGAAGCTCCTATTCTTAAATTTCTCTGCTGTTTGTTGTCTCGCAGCAACCACATAAGATTGACATTATTCCTGATACAATACCATTACAAAAATTATTAAATAATCCAAAAGGGTTTATAGGGATATGTTAAGGAAATACTAAGACCATTTTGCCTTGTTTAATTTTACTAAGTAAATGTGGGTTTTCTAATTGATATGTGCTGTGGTATGTAATTTTCATTTGTGGTTTTCTGGGAATTTTATGAATTATCTCCCGTTGAATCGAAAACACTAGCCTTCTCTGCTTGTGTGAGACCCGCATCTATATAAAATTCAAACATTTAAACCACATTTAAGTAACTCAAAGCATTTACCCATTTTTATTATATTAAATCATTTTAATATATCTGTTTTCTCAAATTGAGATTAATCGTCGTCTTGATTATTGTGGGTTTTAGGGTTTAAATTATTATTGCTCAAGCTTCTTTGCAGATTTTGCATTTTTATAAAGAGATTCACAAATTAAATTAATTATGATTTATTATAGTTTAATAATGCGAATAAGATGTGCCTACAATAAATTAGACATTGTCAATTAGCATCAAATCTTAGAAGAGATATAGACGCTTATTGTTAATTGTATAGGAATTTATCTATCCAAATGCTTACGCAATTAATTCTTATAAGAATTTTTGTATAAGAATTTACATTAATTTATATTCTTTCATCAAAATATTGAGTAATTTATTTATTTAGGTTAGGGAATTTAATAAGATAATTAAGAAATAATAAGTTATTTTAATCACGATCAATAGTATATTACATCATCATTTTCTAATTAGGAATCTTTTCTCTAGTTTAATTGTTACAATATTTGTGGGAATCTTTTTATCAAAATCAAAAGCTAATGATTTAAGTTTTTCACTTGTAGTATAACTGAAGTCTTAAGAATTTATCTTCAAATTTTTCAAATTATCAAGCTACTTGTCACTTAACTAATCGTAGTAGAGCTTGGAAATCATAAAGTTGGAATAGTTAGTTTAATATAACTCTATCATAGGTCTTGATTTTAAGGATTATGTGAGTGATATCGTAAATAATCGCTAAGATCGTTATTGCTTCAAGACTGCTCATTTCATTAAGAGAAATGCACATACCTTCAATCATAATTAACATAAAATGGGAGTACTTTAAATTCATTAAATCAAAGCACTTTAAAATTGAAAATAAATTTTTCATAAGGTCATTCACAAGGTAGCTCACGGTCTATATCATGTATGGGAGGAATTGGTAAAAGTCGGAAGAGGATTTAAGTTGCTTAATGAAGATTTTAAGTTTTTTGTAAGATCTTAGAAAAGCAAAATAGATTACAAATATGATAAGCCTTCAATCAAGAAAGATATCAAGCTAAAATAAGTGAAGTCAGATCTTTTTAAATTCATACCTTTTTCTCTCTTCATTATCATTCCAGGTGCTGAGCTTTTACTTCCTGCATGGTTAGTGGTATTCCCAAACTCTATCCCTTCTTAGTTCATGTCAGAGGATGCAAGAGTAAAGTCATTCAAAATGATGACTGAACGTCGAACAATTGCAGCAGAAAAGCTATTATACATTTTGCCTCGCTATCTATATGCTCTCGAAAAAGACCCAAGTGTAGACCCTGTTGACAAAGAGCAAGTGAAGCAACTTAAACACATTTTGAGATCCGAAAATGTTCTCCCTACTGATCTGCTGTAATTTAGGCAACTTTTCCAAAAGTATGCTAAATTCAACTATTTTGGGCCATAGACTCTTTTGCATATTGCACATTTTATGAGTCTAAATCCTGTAACTGGCATCAATAAACTTCAATTATTGTGGATCTTCAAACTTTTATTTTCATTTTATTTTACTATCAATAATTTGTTAAAGCCTCTCAAAACTAAGATCCCTATTGATGCCCCAGGAGTAAGGTACCTCACAAAGATGATCATCACAAGAGAGCTAAACTTGTATTTTAAGAATCTAAGGGATGAGGATGTGCTAATGAGTTTTGAGCAAGTAGATAAAATGACAGATGAAGAGCTGAACTTCATTTGCTATCGTAGAGGTATTGAAATCGAAGATAAGTCATATGAAGCAAAGCTCAAGGATCTTAAGCTGTGGATGTCTATCTCTAACTTGAGAAATGTACCACATTCACTGCTTCTATATTCAAGAATCACAGATTATGCTGATGATTTGTTCCAGATTAGTGAAGACGAGGATGAATACGAAGTCTTAAGAAGGGTAAGTTATTTCATTTTATTTAAACGTTTCTAATTAGGCTCAAAATGAAATATACTTTGTTGAAAAGATGAGAGTATTTAGTTAATTTCAAATAAATAGATTCCTTGAATTTTAGATTTATAATTATATTCGAGAGGACATTCGGAATCGACCAATTACATGCTATGGTGAAAAAGCTTGAGCATCAACGCAAGACCACAATTTACAATCCATCAGAGGGTAAATTCTTCTTCTCTAAGAACGATTTGACGCTGTACACCATGATACTTGACGAATTCTAAACAAGGCATAAGAATTTGTCAGACAAAATCAACGAAACTTACCGTGTCGGTAACTTGATGCTGGACTACCTCGAGAAATAAATTATATTAGACTATCACTTGAGAGGAGAGCAAGCTGAGCTTGAGAAGGAACATCCAGAGGTAGCAGAAAAAGCCAAGAAGTATAATTGTTCAGGGTTCTCATTATCATTTTTAAGTATTTTTATTGTACCTTGGATTCGAGCTCTATTATGAGCTCTCTGGTAGAAACAAAGCTCTGAGTTAAGACTCCGAAGAATTCAAAATAATCATGCAGAAGGCTGATGAGTTGAATAAAAAGTTTCATAATGATATGGAAAATTATTAAAAGCAATAGAGAGAATTAAAGTGAGATGCCCAAACTCTTTTCTAAAGCTATAAATTTGAATAGAATACCAGTAAATTAATTTAAAAGTACTCGTTGCATAATTTTACATAAGATTATTCGCTATATAAGAAAATATTATCATTGTCAATATTGCTAGTTATTAATAATATTATATACTAATCATACCTAACTTTATACTTCACTATTTATGGTCTCTGGTGTAACTTTTATAAGCATAAAAGTTGTTACTTCTATAGAATTATTGTAAACACATTTTTTATGCTTACTTGTTCTGCATATTGGACACTTATTTGATTATAACTTGATACTTTGTGAGCAATCTCTACAAACACAAAGATGTCTACATGGTAGTAAAATTGTATCTTTGAGTTTTGAATAACATATTACACATTCCTTACTACAAATTAACATCTTAACTCTAAAATTTAATTTACTTTTATTCTTCTCTACTGCATGGATTAGAATCAATTCCAAATACTTCATTCATTTCATATAGATAGTTCTTGTACATATTCATCTACTTTATTACTCTTAAGTCATATCTGAAAGTTTATAACGAGCCAGGTTGTGGATTTTTCAATTCTACTTTTTAGAAAAATGCTGTCGTTATTATCATGCTTTATTTACTTGTTAAAGAACTGTCCCCCTATGTTTATTCATGTAAATTTTTATGTTAGTTAATGAAGAAAATTCTATAAATAGAAATCTTT
>ARYC01018796.1:0-13030 GCA_000711775.1 Oxytricha trifallax
CAAAGAAGAAGATTAAAATCTGTTAATTACTGAGAGTAGCGAGTAACCAGTAGAAAAAGAGAAAGAAAAAAGAATTAATAAGAGAAAACCAGAATGAATACATTTTCTTTAAATTTACAAATCCCAGAGACAAGTTTAGCCCAAAACCCCAAAAAATAAGCCAAAGAAGAAGATTAAAATCTGTTAATTACTGAGAGTAGCGAGTAACCAATAGAAAAAGAGAAAGAAAAAAGAATTAATTAGAGAAAACCAGGATGAAAACATTTTCTTTATATTCACAAAACCCAGAGACAAGTTTAGCCCAAAACCCCAAAAAATAAGCCAAAGAAGAAGATTAAAATCTGTTAATTACTGAGAGTAGCGAGTAACTAGTAGTAAAAGAGAAAGAAACAATGAAAAAGAATTAGTAAGAGAAAACCCGGATGAAAACATTTTCTTTAAATTCACAAAACCTAGAGACAAGTTTAGCCCAAAACCCCAAAAAATAAGCCAAAGAAGAAGATTAAAATCTGTTAATTACTGAGAGTAGCGAGTAACCAGTAGAAAAAGAGAAAGAAAAAAGATTTAATTAGAGAAAACCAGGATGAAAACATTTTCTTTAAATTTACAAAACCTAGAGACAAGTTTAGCCCAAAACCCCAATAAATAAGCCAAAGAAGAAGATTAAAATCTGTTAATTACTGAGAGTAGCGAGTAACCAGTAGAAAAAGAGAGAATTAAAAAGAATTAGTAAGAGTAAACCCGGATGAAAACATTTTCTTAAAATTCACAAAACCCAGAGACAAGTTTAGCCCAAAACCCCAAAAAATAAGCCAAAGAAGAAGATTAAAATCTGTTAATTACTGAGAGTAGCGAGTAACCAGTAGAAAAAGAGAAAGAATAAAGAATTAATAAGAGAAAACCAGGATGAAAACATTTTCTTTAAATTCACAAAACCTAGAGACAAGTTAAGCTCATATTCTTAAAATTAATTTTTATCAAATATTTAATTTTTATTTGAACTTTAATAAACAACAATAGATCGATGTTTAATATATAATTTTATATAGTACTTAAATTTATATGTTTGTAAACATGTATATTTTGATTTATAATTTATAAATATAAATTTTATATCATTTATATAGAAGCAAATAGATATTTTTATAAACCGGTCTATTTCGATGTATAATAAATTAATATTAAAACTATTATCATTTATAGTTCTTAAATTAATATTTTTGTAAACAGGCATATTTCGATATATAATTAATGAATATAAAAAGTATTATCATTTATAATTCTTAAATTAATATTTTTGCAAACAGGTATGCTATCTTATTTTGATTTTAACTTAAATTTCTAGAATCTGTCGAGGTCTATAATTTTTGAAGTCGTAGGGAAAGATAGTATTTCTATTCGAAATTTGTTCATACGCATCGTGCTTAATTGATTAAAGAAGTTTCTTTAAAATTCTGTTCACTTTTAAAATTTTTAGAGAATGCTCTTGTATACTCTTTTATTTTGACTTTAATATAAATCCATTTAATCTGTCGAGGTCTATAATTTTTGAAGTCGTTTAAGAACATTGCTTTTTCTTTTCGATATTTGTTCATTGCAACTTAAACAATAAATCTATATACTCACTGTCATAAACAGACCCCAAACCTCGCATATACTCCTTTAAAATACTAATATTTAAACATTAAACCCCTACATAAACCCTATTAAAACCCTAATAAAGTATCCACTAATAGTCTTTTTTTATCAATCAAAAACTCAATCAAACCACTGAAAGAGTTTTGGGGTTTTATTGGTAGATTTGATATAAATATTTTAATTTATAGTTAATTATAATAAAAATTTTAGTCTGATAAAAGTTATCAATTTTCTTTAATTCTTACTTTAAAGTTCGTTTTCTTGTAAAATTGCAATGGAAGAAGCTCTTTTTATAGGTACTTAGTGATTTAAATGAAAAGAAATCAAATATCTATAATAATTTTGATAATTTCAAAGATATATTTGCCAACGATCTTTTTTAAATTTAACTTAATCTCTTATATAAATTATAAGTATTGATAAAATACGTTCGAATCGGGGAAATGTGAAAATTAAAATGTAAAATTAATTATATATATTTTTACTGCTTATATACTTCGTGTAAGGTCTAATTTGCGAAAAGGGGTTAAATTCCTATTTTTTATTATGTAGGAGTCATTTTTATATGCGTTTGAGATCAAAATCGATATGAATCATCATACTTCTCTTTAAAATATCCAAAGTTGAGACCCATGACCAAAGTGGTCAAATTTTGTGTTTGCATTCATGTCTGTCATATTTTTGTTTAATGGCCAATTTCGGGGTCAAACCGCGCATTTACACCCAAATTGTCCTCATAAATGACCAAAGTGGATTTTATTAGTGAAAGTTATTATTTTAGGGTTCTTGTGGCCAAAATCGAGAAAAATGTGTTTGTCAGCTGCATTTAGTATAATTGGTCATTTTTACAAAATATGGAGTGACCAAAGTCAATTTAGAGAGGAGAGGTCAAAATCTTGAAATCTTTAGTATATGGTCAAATTTGGTTAGAATCAGCTTAACTGTGATGACTGGATGCAGATTGAGCGCAGTCGCGCAATTATTGATATTTTGAGTGGATTCAGTCTAAAAAAACCAAAACTGGCATGAACGCTCGATAGTAGAAGTAATGACACTGCGCTGCTAAAAATTTCCAAAAAACCCCACTTTTATTCTCAAAGTCGTCAAATCCGCTTTATGAACTGAAATTCATGATCAATACGCTAAGTCAGCTCTATCAACTTGAATTCATCGATTTTAGTCATAAATCTTAAGGCCTGCTTGCTGCTCGATGATTCTGTCTATTAGTTTCAATTTACTGTTTGTTATGATTTTGGGTGAGCAGGAGCTCAAGTCCAGTAATCGATCAAGGTATTGTGATTTGTGTTGAGTATAGTCTTACAGCTTTAATTAGGCATTTTAGTTTTGCATCCAGAAAACTGTAATTTATCAATAGTCAGAGCATGCATTTATGAGAAGCATTGTATCGATTGCTATCGCAGTCAAGTCAACTATGACATTGGGAGTAGTACTCTCAAATTGAAAATAAAGTAGTATATTCAGCATCACCTTGCGCTAATTGAGATTTTTTAGCGATTTCTCGAATTTAAATAGGATTGATTTAGAATAAGTTTGGTGTCAAATTGATCAAAGCCAGGAGTGAACCCAATCGAATTTCTGATTTTTACAAGGAAAATTGAGAAGTCAGTCTTAGTTTCCATGTTTGACTTCATATGCAATAATAAACTATAAAATATGAATTAGAGATTTTAAAAATACAGTGATTTATAATTAATCTATGTGTTTTAATACGTAAATCGCATTTTAATTGAGAGAGGTTTTATTTTAATTACAGTATTAGTAGCAGTAGTAATAGCAACAGCAATAGTAGTAACAGAAGTATAGATGATGCAAGAATTATAAGCACTTTTAGGATTTTCATTTTAAGGTGCAATTCTAAGTGTTGGGTAGTATCTCAAACAAAGCCATACCTCATAGTATGAATCCATTTTTTTATGCTGAATGCCCAGAGTCCTCGAAAATCATCCTCGCTCATATTTTGATAATCTCTTGGATGCGCTTGACCAGCTGCACTCTAAATTTTAGTTATCATAGTATACTTACTTGCTATTAATATTCTACTGCTGCTTGAGGTTCTTTTTTATGTATGCAAACAACTATTCGATTGGGTTGAGCCAGGGCGAGTATTCTGCGTTGAAAAGAACATTGACTTTGAAGCGACGAGCAGTCGCAAGCATCTCTGAATATTTATGAATTATCGCATTATCCATCAAGAGCACCACCTTCTTATTGCATAAATCTTTGTCAGTTCTTATACTTCTTAGCGTCTGATAGATAAAGTTTTCGAATAGTACTGAATCGAATCCTCCTTCAATTATTTGAGTCGATACCACTCTATCAACTGCAATTGCAGCTATCAGACTCATAGAGTATTGCTATCTCTTAACTATTTATTTTTCAATCGACAACTGCCTTGCTTTCTAACCATAATTACCTAAATTGGCAAGCATTTCCTTTTGATATTGTGAGATTGGTTTGTAGTTTAAATTAAGCTGGCTTTGATCTGACAACAATGCTATGGGTTTGATACCATCCTTTGATTCTTCAAGTTGGCTCTGATTTGGTTATAGGTCACCTATAAGAGAGGTTGAATAAATTTGAGAACGATAGCAGAGTTGTCATGATAATAGTCTGATGATAGTATGCATAATGATTTGGAGTCTAAAGTTAGATATGTTGATTTTGTGGAATCTGGAACCATGCAACCATGAGATATCTTCAGGGTATCTTCATCTGGAACCATACAACCTGAGTGCTGAATCCTGTAATGTAAGTTCAGATCCATACAACTTGGATTGATACAACTTGGATCCATACAACCTGGAATCATACTACATGGATCCGTACAACCTTAGCGCGGATTCATGCAATCATAGAGCAGAACCATCCAATCCAAGAGATATCTTCAGGGTATCTTCATCTAGCATAGGAGTTGAAATCATCCTATAATTTCCAGAGATTACTTTTAGACTTTCATCTCTCTCGCTCTTAATGCTATCAAAGATAAGTAATCGCTCCAACTCAGTTCAATAGGATAGTTTACCAAAGTCAAGAATAGAACCAACATATCATAGACTATCACCATGCAACAACCATCAACTTTCAAATTCAACTTCTTGTACTTACTCTCATCTATATTCGAGCTGCTTAATACTGAGAGCGATAGCTTTCTAGGAGTTAGCTGAATCACTTCTCTCTATCTCGAACTTAACAAAGACCTGCTTGATTTCTTCAAAGTCGATTGCAACTTTAGTTTTGATACTCGGTCGATCAATGGCGTGAGCCCTGAATGAATTCGTTTAATCTGTTCATCATCCGAAGTGACTTTCTTGACAGTGCTCTGCAACTTCATATTTCTGAACTTCTTCAGAGTACTCGATTAGTTTTGGGCACTGTCTTCCACTTTAGGAATAGGAGATAAATTTTTATTCAGCTTCTGCTTAGCTTACAAATTCTAACGAGGTGGAGTTTGCATAAGAACTGACTTCTAAAAATAATCCAATAAAAAATGTGATCAAATCGCTTACTTTAGAACTGCTTGATGATTTCTCTGATTTCTAAAAATTAGATTGCTTTGCAAACTTGGTCAAACTACTATTACTAGAATGAGATTTTGAAATTGGTTTTGCTTTACTCTACAATAGTGAATGATGATTGGATGATAACGAAGCATTAGCAGCAGCTTAAAGCTTAATGCTTTGAGTAGTATTTTAAGCAGGCAAATTTCTTGATCTTATAAATGAAACTGCATCCGATTCATTTGATGATTCCTAAAATTATTTATCATTCACTGCTTGCCAAGCAGCATCTCTCCATACTGCAACTCCTTATCGCCTGCGATGATTTTACTGCGATTCTTGGTTGTGATGAGTTTAGTATCTCTCTCACTCCTCTTGCCAAGAATACTCTTTTAATTTAGTGACCACTATTTAGGAGGCAAGTAGTCAGATCTGAAATTACTTTCATCAAATGATATAATTACTGCATCTTCACTTAAGAACTATGATAACAGTCGACTCACCCATAAGCGCTTGCCATTATAAGCAGGATCTCTATATTTGATATTCGCCGCCTCTGTCTTACCAAACTTCAAATAAAACTACTCCTTGAGAATTTTATGAATCGTTGAGATGCAAGGCACTTTGAATGTATACTATAATGGCGAACTCGTTTTCATTTCTTGCAATCTATTATGTATATTTCTTCCAGTGCATTGATAAATCCCAACTTCCTCAATGCATTCGCCAACTGCAGCAACCAGCTGCTCATTATTTCTCTCCCTCCTCTTGCCAGATTTTTTAGGTTCTTAAGGAGGCAATACTTAAGTTCTTAATTCATGCTTAAACTTCTCAACAGTTCTTGATACAAACTCTGCTGTCACTCGCAACTTCTTAGAAATTTACTTTGGCTTCAACTAATCTTCCATATACATTCTTACTATTTCAAGTCGTTTATGTGCAAGCTTTGCTTCTCGAGGCTTTAGATAGAGATTGCTTTCTTAAAGACGATTAGAGTTTTGATGGCTTGCATTTTAAATTAAAGTTAGGAATCCAGTTTGAATCAACTGCGTTGATTGCTTATCTTTAGTAGATCCAGATATCTAAATATAATATGCATTAGAGTGATTCTTAGATTTTAGATTATTCTACTTACCAACTTTGATTTGCGAAAATTATTTAAGAACTGCTCTAGGTATTAGCAGAGTGAATCGTCGCTATGCATACTCTTCAAATCTATCATGTCTTTCAAATATGCATCGATTCCTTCTAATGGCATCTATATAATTAACCCTCCTTATAAGGAATCCTCTTGAGGAGGAATCTCACCAGAGTTGAGCAGAGTTCCAGTATTGTATGAATATTTTGCAGGAGCAACCACTTGCACGAAATTCTTTCCTAAAACCACAGGACCCCACTTTGTAATTTGCTTATCTTAAACCTTGATTCAACTTTGCTTAATTTTTTGAAATGAATGCTGGCTTAGATGATCGTCACTGACGATCGAGTGTTGCGATAGCTCTTGCAAAGATTGCGATAGTTTTTCAGATTGCTCGCTAAGGAGATTTGATTTTAGCGCTGCTTTCATTTTTAAATTAGAAGTATTTAATATAATAACTTAGTGTTATAGTATATTTTAAAATTCAAGATTTTCATTGATAGCTTAAATTAATCTTATAACTACATGCTTATATTAAACTTAATATCGAGCTATCTTAAGACTATTATATTATGTTAATATTATTAATTATCAAACTTGCTAATGCAGCGCTCCTTCATAACAGATTCGCGAGGATAAGTTCTCAACTGGAACTTAAGTGCTTCAATTCATGGAACAGTCACTTGAGCAATACACAATCGTCTTTGGCATTCAACTTGCCTTTCACACTATCAGAACCATATAAATCTAAGGTCTATTCCTGGGTGACAACTAAGAACTTATCTAATTTGTGATCGAAATCATGAACTTCAGGTACAGACCTGCTTAAACATAAGAGATGGGTTGAGCAATGCATTGCAAACCTAAACAAGCTTAGAATTATTATGTTTGATTAATTGCAACTGTTAAGCAATATAATATGCAAAAAGAGGTTCATGCAACCTCGCAATTGATGCTTTATTATTAATAAGTTATTATTTTATAATCAAAAATTAAATCAAAGAATGAAGTCAAGCAAAACTACGAAGGCAGCACTGCTTCACTTTCATGCATTCATCTAAAGCACCTGGTGGATACATCGTAGAAATATATAAGGCAAGTAACTTAGCAATTTTGATGCATTCGCAAAGTGTAGGTGATCGACGAGCGATTCAAGCGCACATTCAAGTTTTAAGTTGATCCGCAAAGAGGCTTCAAGAATGTTGTAAATTTGGAGGTTGCAGAGAACGAACCAGTTGTTGCAGTAACCTATAAGTGGTGAGGATATCACAACGTATGGATTTATCCATTCAAGAAGGAAGACCCATACATGCACTAAGTGTATATACTTCTTGATCCTGAAGATTCTTCTGATGGTTGGTTCTTCAGCTTTGATAATGACAGTCTAATTCAAGTTGAGTAAGTCTTTTATTTGAAATTATTGCTACGCGCAATTTATAGCTAAATCAAGGGAGAATACAGAAATACAATAAATAAGTATGATGCAGAAGTTAGAAAGCAGTTGACATCGCAAGAAATACCAGAACCCTAAGAATTTGTTGGAGCAGTAACTTTTGCTGTGTGATTAAAGTTATGCAAATAATTATTAAAGAACAGTTAAACCCCATTGGTGATAACACCCTTTATTCCCTACACTTTGTTAAATTACCTAAGTACTTGAATAATAATGCTTTAAAGCGCTAATTTATATTACATTATGGTAATCCTAAAATGCCTTTAATAACTTAAATAGCAATTGCACTTTAAGAGTGATTTATAATAGCTTTTTTAATTTCAAGTGTTGTTATAATTTAAAAGCAATGCTTTAAACTGCTTTTAAAACCTCTCTAATATTTAAGCAATGCTGAAGCCTCATATTATATTAGTCAAACCCAATAAAAGATCAATTAAATCTTCTGCTTTATATTTCCCTAAACCTAACAGACCAAATAAAAACTAAAAGTATAATGGTAACTATTCTTTTTTATAAAATCAAAACTATGAGTCTAAATCCTCTTTATTTTTAGATAATTACCTAACGAGCCATTTTTTAATCTAAAACTATCTTTACACTATTAAATTACTCATGAAAAATGTGAGATATACTTGCATTTCTGAAAATGATTTTCCTAAGATTATTTCTAAAGTCATTCTTGAATTTACTTCAGCATAATACTAGAGTGCCTATATAAAATTGGGTTAAAAAATAAATTTTTGATTTGATAATGAGAGCTCTCTGTTTCAATACGCGTATTTGATTTTTTTCTTTGATCCTATAATAAAAGATTAATAAATTACTTAGCCATAGTTAGTTCCGAGGGTGGTTTCCTGTTGTGACCTAATCTCCAGTGACATTCTCTGATTTTTGATTCTCTGCCTAAAAACTTACCATTTTTTAAAGATTAAAACAAGTCAGGATGAGTTTCTTCGTGCTTCCCCTTGGTACACACCAGTGAATCAAAGCTTCCAATATCAATTGATTCAAAGATGTGAAGGTTGGCTACTGCTCAGCTAGCGTCTTCCAGTACCCACTAGTGAGAGGGATCTCCGAGCAAGAACGAATAAAATCTTCCAATATATTTTAAGCATTCTCACCCCCTCAATCCAGTCAAAAAAAAGCTTCCAGTATCATTTAGTTGACCACCCGAAACTCATCCTAAATTATTTATAGAGATACCTCGCTTAAGTAGGAGCTGCAACACCACCAATCATTTCAATATTCAAGGAGTTGGCAAGCAGTGATTTAGCGTAGCTCAGATTTTAGTTTTTGATTTTAGAAAATACATTATTATAGAGTGTTTTGTTTTCCAAAACATTAAAAAGAAACTATTTTATTGGCAAAATTATTATTTTCCTTTTTGCTTTACTGAACTACTAGAGAGCACTTAAATAACTATGATTATAATGTAGGGCTCTTTAATTAGTACTTCATTAATCATAGCCAGTGATAAGAAGCTACTGCTCTTACGAATAAATAAAGTGGTAAGCCTTAAGCTTGCATCAATTATTGTGTAATTGAATGAATTTGGCGATTTTCAAATGGTCGCTTATTTTCTAATGAAACCAAAGAGGTTACTTGTAACTTTCTTAAAAAACATTCCTAACCTCAACTTTAGAGAATCTTCACAAGACAATGATTAAACTATAAAGCTCTAAGTGCAAGCAATCCAACATAGGGTTATTAATTGGCAATCAACTACACTAAGACTTGCCGATTTATTTGCAAGCAATAGCTAAGAGCTTAAAACCTTAAATAAGAGGATTCCCTAGAAGGTTTTAAAAAAGATAAATTTACTCTTAAATGGAGGGTATCCAACCATAGCTGCGGCTGGACCCTAATGCTCCCGAGTAGAAGGAGCATGTTAGATATTGGCTATGATAAAAGTTAGGAAGGAGTCTTAAGTAAGGGCAGCAAAAAATCAAGAGGCAAAAGTTTGATTTTTGCTCAAATTTGCGAAATTTTAATGTGATAATGAATTATGAAATTCGCTGGCTTAAATAGGCCTGGAACCATACAATCTGGAGTCATACAGCTGGATTCATACAACTGGAGCTGTACAACTTGGATTCTTACAACCTAAGGTTGAGTCTTGCATATTTTGTCTCTAATGCAGCTATACAACTTTATGTTGAGCAATTAACATACTCAGTGATTTCTTAATACACTTTTGCATGAATTTTGGAGATATCTTCAGGACATCTTCCTGGAACCATACAACCTGGAGATATCTTCAGGATATCTTCATCTGGAACCATACAACCTTAGAGTGGATTCTTACAACTTAGCATCTATAATTCGACTAAACCACCTCAAATAGAACTCTATCACTTATATATGATGTTGCTATACTCTATTGCATTGATTGGAGGTGTTATGGAGATATAGTGATTAGAAGGGGTAAGAAATGACAAGTTTTACTTTAGAGAGGTTTTTGACTTCATAACCATAGTATCGCTAAGAATTTAGGTCTATTCTCAAACTAAAGACCAATTAACTTAATATACCCAACTCTCACCTAATCATGCCAAACCCATCCAAATCATCATTAATCGTATCAGAGGCATCGAAAACATCATTAGAGTTGAAGTCAGAGTTCTTCGGCAAAAATCGATGTTTCAAGATAGAGACTCAAACTGTTGGTTTGAAAGCTGTTATAAACTGTCATGAAATACTAAGAATTTTTGAAGTTTGGCCTCTTATATTCTAACCCATATACTTCAGATCAGCTTGTATTTGCATTTATATATGCATCACTGTTGTGTTGTATCATATCAATAAAGTAAGGCTCGCCAATCATAAAGTAGGCAGAGCTATAAGCAATATTATCGAAAATTTTCACAAGCCTTGAAATTTGAGATATCTTCAGGATATCTTCCTGGAACCATACAACCTAAGGGTGGAACCATACAACCTAAAACCCAAAATTTAATAAAATCTCATAATAATGCAAAATTTATGCCTGATATAAGTGCATATGAATACTGCAATCGATTGCTGCATTATCTAGTCATTTAGTAGAGTGCAATCACAAAGTATAATAGAAGAGTAAATTAGATTAAAGAGTATAGTGCAAGAGATTAGGTTGTGAATGCATTAGGGAAGGGATTATTAATAGTTTGCGAATTAGTCACTGACAGTTGTTTAAGAACGCGATTTCATCCTTAAGGTGCATGATATGTCTTGGGTAGTCTGCTTCAATCATGCCTAAGAGTTCATTAGCAACATCTTTGATAGTGATCTTGCCAGACCAGAGTTGTTGCACTTAGACATAGCCTCGTCCAATTCTTGCATAGCACAATGAATCGAAATTTTTATTATCATTCAATTGGTTGAATATAGATTTGCTCAACTTATTGCACCATCCTAAGAATTGCTTTATAAGAGCAATCATTCTGATATTAATGTTGTCTCATTTCAAATGAAGCAAGCTTTGATATACCAAGTCATGAAAACTAATTGCTGCTGCGCAACAAAAGTAGTAGAATTGCAAACAACCTTTGTAATAGCAAATGTTTCCAAACTTAATTTATGCACAATTGTCTCATTTTCGTTTCTCTCAAATAAACAAAATGCATCTTCTACTCTGAATACTCTGAATGCTCTGCAACTCTCTTCTAAGTTCTTGCTATGTATTGAAATGCTTATTAGCCTCTATTTTAGTTCAAGATGACAAATCTCTCTCATTATAAGTTTCATTTGTGAGAAACTTAAATTATATGTAAATTTGGGCATTTTGCATTAATCAACATTGAGCAAGCATGATCAATCAATTGATCAAGAACCATCAATAAATTTCTCTATATAGTTTGAAGAACACTGCTTAGGACAACTGCAAGGATATTGTTTTCGTTTATTAATCAATTAATTATTTTATTGATAATGATTTTATCGCTACACTGCATCACTCGCTGATTTAAGTTTGACTGTGATTAAACTTTTGCTAACGCTTGCTAAGATTAGAAGCTAGCGTCGCAATCATTGAATTTGAGAATATCGTTCATATTATAAATCAGTTGCATTGCAAGACAAACTTTTCAGATATGTGAACTTTTGGTCATTGATTGCTTGCATCACTTTTATATTTTTAGCGCTAAGTTAAATTTTAATATATAATACTATTAAATTTTGCATCATTGCTTATATATTTTCAATCGAAATTTAAATAATAAATTAACATGCATTAATAATTAATGGCAGAAGAATCAAAGACTGCGCAGTTTTTATTGCAATAGTTAAATTTTTGCTTGATTTTATGCTTCATTTTAGATTGATCCTGAGTATGCTGAATTTCAGTCGCGGAATAGCATAGCACTAAATATTATGAATAAATTTGATTTTACTATATGTTTTTATTTAAAGCAAGACCCAACATAGAGTGTTGGATCTTCCGCAGGCTGCTTTAAATAAAAACATATAGTAAAATCAAATTTATTCATAATATTTAGTGCTATGCTATTCCGCGACTGAAATTCAGCATACTCAGGATCATCTAAAATGAAGCATAAAATCAAACAAAAATTTAACTATTGCAATAAAAACTGCGCAGTCTTTGATTCTTCTGCCATTAATTATTAATGCATGTTAATTTATTATTTAAATTTCGATTGAAAATATATAAGCAATGATGCAAAATTTAATAGTATTATATATTAAAAATTAACTTAGCGCTAAAAATATGAAAGTAATGCAAGCAATCAATGACCAATAGTTCACATATCTGAAAAGTTTGTCTTGCAATGCAACTGATTTATAATATGAACGATATTCTCAAATTCAATGATTGCGACGCTAGCTATCTAATCTTAGCAAGCGTTAGCAAAAGTTTAATCACAGTCAAACTTAAATCAGCGAGTGATGCAGTGTAGCGATAAAATCATTATCAATAAATAATTGATTGATTAATAAACGAAAACAATATCCTTGCAGTTGTCCTAAGCAGTGTTCTTCAAACTATATAGAGCAATTTATTGATGGTTCTTGATCAATTGATTGATCATGCTTGCTCAATGTTGATTAATGCAAAATGCCCAAATTTACATATAATTTAAGTTTCTCACAAATGAAACTTATAATGAGAGAGATTTGTCATCTTGAACTAAAATAGAGGCTAATAAGCATTTCAATACATAGCAAGAACTTAGAAGAGAGTTGCAGAGCATTCAGAGTATTCAGAGTAGAAGATGCATTTTGTTTATTTGAGAGAAACGAAAATGAGACAATTGTGCATAAATTAAGTTTGGAAACATTTGCTATTAC
>ARYC01018797.1:0-14637 GCA_000711775.1 Oxytricha trifallax
TGCTCGTTTAGTAGCCTTCCTCCATCATCAATCACTCCGCTCTCGTGCAATGAATGAACTAATTCTTTGTAATTTAGGAGTTCATCAATTTGCCCTCTCATGCCATTGAACTCATCTCTCATTCTTTTGTTCTCCTATAAATATTTCTATTTGCTTCCCTTTAGAGCGAATTCTTCTCCTTTAACTTCCTCTACTTCGTTCATTCTACGTTTTCTTTGGGAACTTTGCTTTATCAAATGAGCAGATCGGCCTTTTTGTCCTAAAAAATCATTATATTTTATTGCTCTTACCGCTGTAGGATAGGGAACTTTGCAGAGCTTGAGCAAACTCTGGCTTCATGTGCACAATAAGGTTTTATGTTTAATCAAGTCTTTCTCTTCTTTTCAATTTAGCCTCGTAAATCATTTAGTTTACCCCGTCTTTGTCTAATGAGAGCAACACGTCGCATAATCATTTTTTGTCTAAATGGAGCCAATAACTCTAATCGAGGAGATAGATTAGTAAAGAGGACTTCTTCCTCGCATAATCTAAGAAGTCTTCAGCAGTGAGCCCTCAATTTAGGGCACATCAGCAACAACCACATCTGATCTCTTGAGATACTAAAATCTAAGAATCTACCTAATATTACCTATTTTTCTCCGTTTAAAATGGCTTTGAAAAAGTAAACATTTGAGCATGTTAACTTTGGTAGATAGGCTCCACACTCTTGTGTCAAGAAGTCGTATAGCTCCTTTTTGTTTCCAATCTTCTCTCTTACTTGGAGCACGTTGACTTCTTATAATCTTTGTTGCATTTTTTAGTTATTACTACAACTTTAAATAATAATTCATTGATTCCTCTAGTTATTAATCTCTGAAATTTTTGTTGTCTAATTACAGCTATTTATTAATCACTAAAAATGAATTATTATATTTAATAGAATAATTATTCTCTTTAGAGAAAAGTTATTAGTTCATTGTTTTTCCTTGTTAGTGCTAAAATAATTCTTATCAAATATGGAGCGTTTAAAGCAAAGTGATATCAGGAATTTTTACAAACATAATACTGATAATTCAAGTTAAGACTCCTTTGAGTCCGATGCTTCATCTGAGATGAAGGATTTGAATTAATCAAGTTTAGTCATAAAACTTAATTACATTTCAACGCAACTTATAAAAGCTTATATATCACAGGAAGGGCCAATATAGATAGTGGAACTTGACCTAGATGAAAATAATAGAATAGAAAGTTAGCTATTAGAGTAATCTCGCCAAAAAAATTATCCAAGCTAGATTATTGATCCCTTTGCACAACTTGAATAAATAAAATAGAACACAACGATTGAGTAGTATTTTTCCCGAGAATTAATTACCGACTACCTTGAGAAAGCTGTATTCTACATTTCAGACTATAATTGGGTTAAAATATGGACAATGAATCTAAAGTCTATAATGAAACCCATTCAAAATAAGTTTTCCAATAATTCAAAAAGTAATCTGAGACTGCTGCCTTGATAGATGATAAAGAAGAATTGCATCTCTAGGCCTCTTAAATTCAAAACATAAAAGCTGAGCAGAACGTTTGGAAGAAAAAATAAAAACCAATAAGCACTTAAGGGATAGAAAGTAGACTTTATAGCTTGTATGAAAACTTTAAGGTTAGCAAGCAAGCCTTAACGAGGAGATTTAAAGTATCCTACTACAGAGTTAATTAGATAATTCAAAAATTCGAAAAATCAAGGTCTACACAAAATTATGAGAATTAATAGATAAAAGCTTATAAACTTAGTGGAGTTGCTTTACTTATTTCCAAGATCGTTTAACAGCATCAAGGCTTGTATCTCTTCAATAAATTAGTAGCCTGTTGAGAACATCGTTTGATGTAAATCAGAGCATATCATAAATACGTTTAATCATGAGGAAACACCTTCATTATAGTTTTAAAAATATCTACTATTTAGACAAGCGTTCTTCTAATTACAGATAAAAAAGCCTAAGACGACTAGCTGCTGCTAATTACACTTTGTTACTGTTCGATAATAATATTATTATAAATGTGGATGAGAGCAATATTTAGCACAACAATCCCTCTCAAAAAGGTTGGGGACCAATTGGTCAGTATAGTTTCTCAACTTTAAAGCGACGAGTAAGCAAACTCAATATAATTGCTGCCGCATTTAGCGATGGCCAAATGCATTTCACAGTCAACTCAGGGAGATATAATAGCTTAAGCTTTTATAATTTCATCTTAAAACTTTGCTGTCTACTTGAAAAATAAGATTAAACTTGGCGAGAGAAGTTTATTGTGCAGATTGACAATACTACATATCATAAAAGCTTGTTTGTCAGAGAAAAGTTCAAACTACTTTAGATTCCCATAGTTTTCTTAGGCCCTTACTAGTTTAATCTGCCTCTAGTAGAGAAATTTTTTGCGCATATTAAAAGCTTCTATTTTGATTCGAAATTCTTCAATACTGGAAATAAGTAAGTAAATTCGTAATTCTTGTTCTTAACAAACTTATTTAGAAAACAAATGATTTTAAACTATGCCAATCATATAAGGAGTCTCAATTTTAATTGGTTGCCAAAAGCTTACCTAAAAAGCCTAAATTTCGCTATGCTTTATCTTACTGAAGCAGATTCTTTTTGATTTTGTTGTCTAAAGACATTTACTTTAAGAACCAGCTAATGTTAAGTTAAATTTTCTGCCTTATATATTTTATTAAAAAAATTATTCCATAAGAGTTTTTGCTGAAATATTCTTATATTTGCTAAAGATTTTTATTAGAAATTTGAAATCTCCCTGGATCTTTACTTCATTTTTTTAAATGGTGACTGAATAATTAATGATAAATTCGTGTAGGTACGCCAATTTTTTCTTAGCTTGGACTCAAATAATATACCTATTTTGTATTATTCTAAGATTTGTTTAGTCTTTAATGATGCTGGAGATAATTGATTATTTTAATTTCATTAATTAAATTGAGGACTGAAAGGGGTTTTTAATTTTTCAAATTCTCAATATATCCTAATTCAATTTATTTATTTTTTTAAGTTGAAATGAATTGACATTAGTATTACTCAAAGTTGGTTATATCAAGTCTTTGAAAATTTTAGATTTGAAAAGCGCATATGATGTTTGCTAGATATTCAGAAAAATTTCAGATTCTTTAACCATTAGTATTAGGACTCATTATGAATTTAGAATTTCTGAGAATTTTAATTAGAGTCGTGCTAAGTTATCTCACTAGTATTCACTTATTACAAATATCTCCAATTCCTCGAACTTCTATAAACCCACATAGATGACTTATTTTACATGTTAACAAATTATTAATTACTTTATCCCCTGGACTCATTCTATAGTTGATTCATCTATTTTTTGTAACTATAATATAAATTTGTAGTTTATTAACATAAATTGATTTGAAGTTCTTTTTCTAATTCAAGTTGATTGATTGGGAATGATTCGACCAAGAGGAAAAATTACGAATGTAGTTTGCTTAGACTTTCATTTTTTTTTTCAAGATAATTTTGATATTTTTAAATAAGAGCTTGTTTCATAAAAAATTGATTTTTTGCTTCTTTTTGCTTGGATAATTTTGAAAAATTTGATCTTTTTAATTCTTCACTTGCCAATTATAACTCTTTGAGAATTAAAAAGTCTTTCTTATCTTATACTATATACCAAGTAATTATAATAACTTTTGTTTTTTTTTAGTTTCTTTTTATATATTGAAAAAAGAGACATCTTAATTACACTAACGTGTAAACACACTAACATGTGGATGCTCTTGTTTATCTTAACTTTAAATAATTATTTAAATTTAATTTTCTTTAATTAGACTTAATTTTTATAATAATTTTGGTAATTAAAATCTTCGCTTCAAATATTTTTGATTCTTGAGCATTTTTATAATTATTTCCTTAGTTTTAAGTAAAACTAACTCTATCTTAATTGAATTGGTTTTTTTACTTTGATAACTCATAATTTGAAATTAAATTTTGTAGATATTTGATAGTAAATTAATCTTGTTTTTTTGATTTTTAATAAAACACTTGTTCATTGCAATTATAAAACAATATAAAAATAAATAAAATTATAAAAAACTATAGCTGTATGTTCTTTATATATTGCGTACAATTTTCTAAATATTCAAACTATCGGGGTCAGTTTTTAATTAAATGTATAAGTTGATAACTATTAAAATATTAAAATATTTATATTTTTATTCTATAACTCTTTACTCTTAAATTATTTTGATGAACCCAACCTACAACATCTACAATTATTACTATCTGCTTCCTGTGTAAAACGTTTAGCCATAACCCTAAAATTAAACGGCTATAAATTATTAATTCGTTCAATAAAGCAGTTTAATGCAAAGCCCTTCATAATTTACTCAACAACTTCCATACTAATAGTATAATTAGCATTAAATCAACTATTAAAATTAAATGGATTGATAGTTTTAAGATCATTAGAATTATAGACTTGACGCTTTAGAAAATATTTAAAATCAAGAGGGACAAAATATTCATCATGAAAATTATCAAAATAATTAAAGCTTAAATTCTTTAAATTAACTTCCCAATTATCTTTTTTCCAACTATGACAAAAATATTAAACTACCTAAGTAATGATAAGCACATCCGAAACTTATAAGCAGGAAAAACCCTAAATCTTAGCAATTATTATAATAGGTTAAGAAAACACTTAAAATTGAACTAAGATTAAATTTCCAAGTTAGAAACTTAATTTAAATCATTTAGTGAGTTTAGGAACTGGTTTAAATAACAAATGATTTTAAAAGATTCAATCAATTCAAATTAAGAATTACATGATCAGTTATAAAAATTAGCAAATGGTCAATGCAAAAGTGAATAAAATGAACCCTTTAATGAATCAATTAATATATAACAATAAGAATCAAATTCCTAGAATTAAAAGTCAGAGAAAAATAAGAATTCTTAAAAAATTTGCTAAAATGAAAAATCCTGCAAAAATAGAATGTGCATGAATGAGAAAAAACAAATGAAATAAAAGTATTTAGAGCAGTGTCACTACTATGAATTGAAAATTGCAACTTTAATTGATTAAATTAAAAGCTATGAAGATCTAATTACAATTTTAAATGATTAATTTGGAGAAAGATTCAGAAAAATTGTCGAATAAGTTATAAATGAATTTTCAGAAGATGAAATCAAGAAAATCTAAAATTAAGATTAAGAACTTGATTAAGAAGAAGATTTAGACCTAACTGACTCTCAGTAATCTCAAAATTAAAATAAACGTGCACTAATTAAAACAGAGGATATTGTTGAGAACCTTGTGTTAAAAGAGAAAGAATATTAACTAAAATTTTTCCAAACTGGCGCCGTATGAGGCAGTATAAGAATGGTTCTGTATAATATTAAGGTTCAATATAAAATCCAGAGGTTTTGATTTAAACTAAAAAAGACTATAAAGTTGATAAGTGTGGTAACAGGTTTGATTTTTTGCTCAGTAATGGACCTTGGGATTAGACTGCCTGTAATTTGAACTACCCTACCTTAAAAGACAAAGAATTTCTTGACAAAATTCCACTTTAAGATCTTCAAAAAGACAGCTATTATTTTATATGGATTACTAATAAAAAGTTGGAGACTGCTTTGAAGGATTTAGATGATCACAACTATGAACTTGTAGAAATAATAACCAGGATAAAATAGTTAAAAAAAAAAATAATTAGAGAAGGCATAGGCTATTTCTTAAAACACTGCTATGAATTCTGTATAATGGCAAGGAACAAAGGGCCATTTAGCTGCTTAAGGTAAAAGTCTAAGACTGATTCAGCCTCTAAATAATTTTTGCCGAGCAAAGGGAGTAATCATAAAAGCCAGATTGAATTTATAAGATAATTGAATAGCTTGTTCCTGGTGGTCGGTATTTAGAGCTATTCCCTAGACTACACAATCAAAGAGTAAAATGGACAGGCTTAGGTAATGAAAGCATTTTGAAAAAGAAGGTGAGAACTTAATTAAGAAGGTAATAAAGAGAAGAAATATTCAATAAACAAATATAAAATGCCTTAGTTCAACACACATCTTAGCTGAAGTAATTTTCTATAATAATAATTTTTTTGGATTAATTTTTCATTAGTTTAAATATTCTCTTCAATTAAGATAAGGGGTTTTATATTTGGATGAAACTATTTTTAAGCCTCATAATTTAAGATTAAGAGCATGGGCTACCCCATGTTAAAATTAAGTCATTAAAAGGAAGGCATTAGCATTTAGATCCTAGCAGCATTGGTTTTCATTTCTGGGTAGCATGGTTTTATAGGATTTATAATAAAAGAGAAATTGATTAAGATTCCTGATTTAAATTAAGGTCTTGAGATATTAGAAAACTATTTTAGTTGTAATAAAGTTGTTATCTTCATTGATAATTTAAGAGCCGATCATAACAAATAATTTAAACAATAAATAGAGGCTAACGGATGGAGATATATTTTCAGTTCACCTCATTCTCCGAATACAAATGTATTGAAGAAATTTTTTCGAGGGTAAAACTTGCCTATAAAAAAGGAAATAATTGAAAGTAACTTTAATTTTACAAATAAGACTCATTATTAAATAGTAAGGAACGCAATTTAAAGTATAAAGTAAGAAAATTGCTTAAAAAACAGAAATAAGGCACATAAATAAAATGCAAAATTAGGTTACACTTTTAGAATAAGAGGGATTAGATTAAATTAAAATATTATCTTAAATAATTACGATTAAACTTCAAATATTCAAAAACTTTTGCTTTTAAGGAGTCAAATTTATGTTCCTTTCTCCATTTTTTTCTTTGCGTTCTTCTTAATTTTGATTTGCGTTATTAACATAATCAGAGTATGAAAATGTTATTTCATTTAATTTTAATTTTTTGATAAGTCTTCTGATTTAAGATCCCTATTTCAATATTGAAAGTGCTCTGCCCTTTCTCTCTTTGTTCAAAAATAAAGGAAATTATTGTCTTACTTGAAATAGTTGGATTTTCTTACAGCATCTTCAAAAATCGTTGCTGATGAGAATTGAATTTTAGTCCCCCTACATTTGTGTTTCTGAAACTATTAGTTACTATTAATCACGAACAATCCTTTGCAATATTCATTCCTAAGAGTCCCTAGAATTCCAATAAAATGTTTTCAATCAGGCAGCTCATCAACATCATGGTAAATATTTAAGTACATTATTAGTTTGTCATCGACTCTTACTTCCTCCCATATACGTTTCAAGCTTAACTTAGGGAAGAAAGGGACATTAATCCAAATTACCTCGTTTGATATAATAAGTTATTTGTTTTCTTTTAGGACATCTCTTATATATCTCATTGTGCATTGCTTGTAGGGTTGCATGATCATATTGCTTATATTCAATTAAAATTATGATATTTACACTGGAATCTGAATTAATTTTACCAGTCTGCTTTGCTATTCAACTAGCCTTCTATTTATCTGAATGATATTTGAGTGTTTATTTGAGTACTGTTTTAATTAGGTTAAGAGCTTTCCATTTTGTTATTAATTAATATCTAATTGATTTAGGGACTTTAATTTAAGCATCACATTTCCAATGGAGAATTAGGTATCTTGTCTTATGGAGTTATTTCATTGGATCCTATCGTACACCAGCAGCAATTTTAACTAATAGTAAATCTCTAAGGAAATAAGCATTTGTGCTTTTGAATTATTCCTTCAGATTGAGGCTAATTTTTTTAAAGTCAAATATTTGGAACATAAATTTTACCCAAAACACTTTTCCTTAATATAGTGCATTCAAAAAGGGCCCTTAGTGCCGCCTTGGACCCAAAACTTTATTGTTTATGACTTGGCTAAGGGCTTATGGGTTTTAAACTATATATCGACGATTGGAATTTTAGTTCTCTTTTTAGTTTAAGAATTTGAGTTCCAATACTATGCTTTGTATTAAGTATAAATAACTGAATTAAAAAATAAGGATTAGGATTTTAAATATATTGTGACTATTATTAATTTTATAATTTAAGTTATTAAATAGTAAATGGAGCACAATTTTAAAGGAATCAGATATAGTTGCTCATCACTGAGTAAACTTAACTCGAGTGATGAATCCGAGTCTTCCCTCATTGAACTGTCGAACTGCTCTTAGTAAAATGGCACAACCCTTATTCTTATTTTACTTAATAGGTAATATTAATTAGTCATAGAATGACCGAGTTTAAAATAAGAATTGAGAAAAAATATAATCCAAGTGTTTATCAAGTTCATGCTTTACTTGAACTATTAGGGATAAAATATTGACTAGAAAATAATATACTAGGCACATAAAAACACATTCAAGAAAATAGGGAAGGTTTACTCATTTTAAAAGTAAAAATTGGTACGCTTGCAAGGTTTGCAATAAGGATTTTAGGGGAAAGTATCCAACTGCACAATTGAAAAAGCACCTTATTCTTCATTCCGATGCGG
This sequence comes from Oxytricha trifallax, assembly GCA_000711775.1. NCBI lineage: Eukaryota > Ciliophora > Spirotrichea > Sporadotrichida > Oxytrichidae > Oxytricha > Oxytricha trifallax. The sequence continues at coordinate 8,456 of ARYC01018797.1, forward strand.
AGATTATCAAAGAAGGTTATGCTTCATTCTTAACTCTTTGGTTTTATACATCCTTACTTTTCTTTATAGATACTACAGAATTTAAAAAACTTAAGACTAAAACAATAAAGTTTACAAAATTCAAGAAACCCTAACTCTGATGTTATTGAGGTACCTATTTAATTTATATACATAAATAAGAGGAACTTAAATAATAAAACTAAAATTAAAATGAGGAGTTAAAAACAGAATCAAAACAATTTATAATAAACTCTAATCAGGTTGACATCAAGAACTAGAACCTACTTAATCTTAAAAAAATTACTAAAGTTTTGAATAAACAGATAAAGAAATGGTATCATTAAATAAAATGCTTATCAACTCAATTGAAGACTTAATTGAACAGAGACCAAATATTAATTATAATCATTTGGCCAGACATTAAATCTTAAGCTTAAAGCAATATGGGATTTATCGGGAGAATAAAATAAGATATTAAATGGTTAATTAAATTAGGTTAAAGCAAAATAAAGCAGGCTGACTAAATATAAAAGATTTATATTAGTCCCAGTTACTTACTAGTTTTGCTTGGAGGGTATGATTTCACTCTAGGCTATTTACTTAATCTTGAGCACAGAAGACTAGTGACTTGGAGATGCATTATTAGCGCAGCTATAGAAGTGAGTTAATTGCATGATTAGAAAGTGGTTCATCTATATTTGAAACCTCAAAACGTAAAAGTTAACCTTGATGACAGTTCGTATAGCAATATCAGCAACTTTTCATGAACTAAAATTTAGGGGTAACCTACTTTTGACAATGATTCAAATTTATATCCCTACATTCATAGATCAAACTATAAGGGAAAAATAATTGCTGAGCCTTGGAGAGATGATTATTCTCTTTTCGTAATAGTACTACACTAATTGGCAGAAGAAAAGTTTAAATAAGTATTAGAGAGCTTCAAATCAGTTTAAGAACTTGCTTAAGAGCTTTTAATATCAGGAGAAAAGAAAAATTTCAAAGATATTCTTATCTTGCTATTCTCATATGAAATTTCTACATTCCCTTCTTCTAAAGAAATATCAGTTATTATATAAAATCACATAATTAATGGATTATGATATATTTCAATTATAAATTTCTCTCAAAATTAATTCTCATATTATATAAAAATTATAATTATGAAATGTCACATGATTTATATTGTATTAATATAATTTTATATAAATAAGTGAAGAAGTTGTATAATTAGGAGATTTATTTGGTACTCAGAATTTATGAATGAGAGTCAGTGTGGCAATATCAATGAATAGATTTTAACTCTGGTAAGGTTTTAAAACACAATGTAATTATTTACTGAATAAAAATTATACCCATCTACGCTATTACTCTAAAATGTAATGTCTTTATATTTATCTACATGATAAAGCTGATATTTATTTTAAATGCTGGAATTATTTTAATCATCAACTGCCTTAAAAAGGATAATAAATCGATAAATCATCAGATTTCTTTGTATATCTTTGTGATTTTCAAATTCTAACTGGAACATTATCATTTCTAGATTATTTTTTGATGGTTTTAGATTCTCAGTTGCTCTTATAAATGTATTATCAAATAACAATTAAATTAACATAGAATAAAATCCATAAATAAAATATTATGATAGGGGAAATTTCAAATTATCAGTAAGCCCATTGTAGCAATCTGGTGAAATAGCAGACCATTTAGATTGGTTCATCTTTACATATCTCCCATTTCTTAAACGAATTATCAAACTAATATCTTAGCATTAAGGAATTAATTGTCATATCTATTAATTTTAATTAACTAAATTTTTGATTAATTTCTTAAACAATAACACCATTTTTTCAATTAATAGATTATCATCAGGTTAACTAACATAAAGTTCTTTAACTTGTAGATTTAGAAGATCGCTTATATTAATTAACATTATTTTTTGCTGTTTTTTAAGATCCAAAATGGTTAATAGACCTTAAGTACTAAACTATATTAATTCCTTACTTTTACACTTAGTGTGTAGCAAACAAGCTAACTTTTCATCTTCATCTTGACTGTCTTGTTCTCATCCTATTGTACTTATTCACTTGAAACTCATAATATCCCTTATAAAAAATGAAGGTTTTCAAATAAAGCTATATTTCAATTCTTTTTCCAATCACATTCTGCTTAGTTGATGTGTCATTGCTAATTATGATTGCTATCACAACTGTAATCTCTCTTTGGGACTTGCCTTTAATGTCGTATTTTTAGTGATATTGAATTCGATAATCAAATATTATTGGTGCTGGTATCTGTTAAAGAAACAGTAATACCTGAAGATGAATGAACAGCAACTCGAGGTAGAAAGATACACAGTCGACTATGAAGGGAAGCTGATGATTTACTTGAAATTTAACTCTTCTGACTGGCCTCAGCAAATTAGATTAACATGTTAGTAATATTATAATAATGAACACATAACATAAATAAAATCAAATTAATTAGTAAAAATCGATAACATTGATTTATGAGCCCTTCAACTATATGTCAATTTACAGGTACTATAATTAAAATTATACATATAGCAACTATACATTATTAAAATTATTAAAATAATTTATTAAAATGTAAAATTCAAAAAAGATCAAAATTACTGTTGATTTTTATCTATAATAAAATATAATAAAATGATATAAAGTAGAATAAAATTTATTTTTTGATTAATCAAGCATTAAAATAGATATAGGCCTTAAAATAACAGTTGCTGTTGAAGTACTTTTTATTATTAATTTATATTTATAAATGTTTTATGTCGCAATTATAAAATTTTGACAAATAAAAGTTTATTAATTGATAAAATGAAGCAAGTGGTTTAAAATAAAGATTATTTTGACTGCCTATTTCTATATCATTTCCCGAAATCATAACTCGTTGCCTCGTAAGGATATTATTAAATAACTGTATATATGCTGTATTTGATGACTTAAAAGGATTTAAAGCAAGAGTAGAATAGGATAAGTGCTAGTAGATTTCTATATTACAATTATTGGTACTTGAAATATAGATGCAATTCTTTTCAAAAAAGTAATTTTCACATGAACTTCGGCAATACTAGAAAGTTAATTATCACTTAGAGTCCTTAGAACTTATATTTTGTGGACGAGCTTAAGTTCGTGAGGTTCGTGCATATCTAGACTTAGATCTTACGTTAAAGATAATTTATAAGTGTTTCAAGCTCCAAATTCTTATAGAAACATTTAAGTTCTATTCAATATTTCATTGTCTATGCCCGCTCTTGAAACTTGTATTCAAAGAATATAAGACACAACGTATCTTGATGTTACTATTCTTTAATTAAATGAGAAAATTACTATAATTAGTAGGATTCTTATTTGATTATTAATATTTGTGAGGAATTAATTCTTAACATTCTCATAAATATATTTATTTTGCTCTATAATTCATTAATATACTCACTTTTTCTAAAAATAATATCATAGACAATAAGAGCTTATAGAAATTAATACAGATTTTAACATTTTCTGATGGTTTAACATTTATAAAGTTATAGTAACAAATTAATTTTTAATATAATAACATAATTTTAATTTTAATTTTATTGATCATGAAAATTATGCTATTAAAATCTAAATTCACAAATTTAAGACAAAATAATGAAAACAATATTGAATTTGATTTTTTAAGTCAATTATAATCTAATAAATATAATAGATTAGAAAACAAATAACATAGAACAGTTAAATACTTTAAATTTAATAGCAATAAGTAAATAAAGGTAGGATTAGAGTTAATGAGTTTAATATTTTAAGATTTGGTATGAAATATAGTAAAATGAAATATAATTTTTTTAAAAAAATAATAAAATATTAAAATTCAAGTATGAAGAAAATGTCTAATAATTACATTGAGAACATAATAGCTGGAAATCTATTCTGTTTTGTTGTTTTGTCATACCAGAGTTGCCATTGGCAATGCTAAAGTGATCTTCACCTCTGTTAACCTATCTATCACTTTTCTACGACAGAATAATCCTTTTCTCTACATTTCTTGATCCTATAACTCTCTCAACCCTAAAAGATGAGGAGGTAATTATGAAAAATAATGAGAAAAATAGATGGTTTTAGCAATAAGCTTAATAATATTAAGAATACTTTTTATATTTATAGAAATTTGAAGTTATCGAACAGTCTCCTTCAGCATGAATAAATTTCCCTCCCAACCAGTTCCTTCCTGCTCCTTTTTGAATTCTCTGTCATTCATCATCAATGATTCATAGTATTGCTGCAAGAGTATTTCAAATATTATAGATGTCATAAATGTAACTTACAAAATATTTTTTAATCAAACATGGCTCCGTCTTCATTTAACAAATAATTATTAATTAAAATTAATTTATTTCCTATCATAATTTATGAATGATCAGCTTTCAAATGTAGATTTTGAACCACTTTTTTGACATTTAACCCCAAAACTGAGATGCTTTAATATTTATATAAAAGTATGTTGAAATTAGTGAAAAAGAAAATCAAATACAAAAACAAAACCCATTAGCTAAATATATATAGGAGAGATAATCTATTTATACACAAGCTTAATTACTATATTAGGCAATTTAGCATGCGAACTTTATGAGGATAGCAGGATAACTAAGAGTGGAGGCTTTGAGAGTATTGGCAAAAGAGATGTCATGTTATTCCTACTAGTGCTATAGTTGCTCTGCTTAGACTGCAAGCCCTCATGCGGTTTATGGCCAAGCTTTCATTCCCTATTGTTTGCCTAGCATTTTCAGTTAGGGGTCTTCGCTCCTGATCGTGGCTCTTCAACATGTACCACATACTACACTTAAGGATCTCGATGTCAGAATGTTGACACTTTTGTCCAAATGTTGACAGATAGGCAGCTGCTCAAAAGGGTATTCTTAAAGGTGAAGCTACTAGGGACTCCTTTGCTTTCTCAGCGGGGTGGAATAGCAGAGCCTCAGCATCAGTTTGCAGTTCTGTATCTGCTCTCTAGCCTACAGCAGGGGTTTAATGGGCTACCTCAGAAAATGGTCAAAATACTTACATTGGGAACTCAGGCTTTTGTGGACTTTCGGTTTTGCCGACGAAGTAAGGGGCGAACCTTCGAATGGGGGGTGGCCAGTGCTGCCACGCGATTCACCATGCAAAGACGCAGGGAGATGGAGTCTCTGACCAAGACATCTATCCCAGAGGCCGAGATACACGAGCATCTTTGTTTCTCATGCTATACTACAGCCCTTCAACCAGGCGCCTTACTCATCTCTTTGAGTTGAATCTCGGGCTACAGTCACATTCTTCTTGCATGCAGATGCTTTCCTATAGCTCTTTGCCGCTTTCCTCTGGTGGTTATCTGAATTCCTCCCTGATACAGTAGATCAGCCTTAGCGCTTTCCTATTAGATTGAATAGACTTTCGAAGGAGATACACCTCTTGTCGTATGCTGGGCTAAGGATCCCTGAAGCACTATCCTACTAGCTGTAAGCCCTTTAGCATCTCATCAAATGAGGATCCCTTCCACTCTCGTGCTTCAGAGCTGCAATGACACATCTTCGCACCAAAGGCAACATGCTCAGATGTCAGGAGTGTCAATGCTTAGTTATCCTCAGGTATCAGGCTATACAAGGCCTTCCATCTCTCTTACTATTGCAATATTTGTGCTTAATACGAGTAGATTCAGCTCAAATGTGCTCGCAATATCTTGCCCATCTCACTTGCAATGCTATAAGGAATCAGATAAACAACGCTAATACTCACCTTCCAGCTCCTCAGAGCCTTTCGAGCATAGTAGACATCACCAGAAAGAGTCACATGACTGTTAACCCTACAAAACCCCTGATGCTCTATGGCAGCCATGCGATGTTGATGCTTGCAATGGCGTGATTATCGATCAAACAAAGGACTAAGCCTTCACCCTCCTCTTCCCTCTGCATCCAGGCATGCTGAGCTCCCCGCTGGTAGTACTGGGTCAATGTTGGCACGACTGGAGGTTACTAGTACTGGTCGTGTAATTCTTATCATCCTGGATTAGATTAGTTTCTAAGGGGGGTCGCCATTTATAGCTGTTAGTAATAGCCTTTAATTAGGATTAATAACATTAAAAGTCTTAAATACTCACTTTAAAAATTTGGTTGCTTTTCGTTTTCTGATGGAAGCCCT
>ARYC01018798.1:0-53094 GCA_000711775.1 Oxytricha trifallax
GCCCTTCAAAACCCCAAAACCCCTGCTCGATTAAACTTGGGATTTGATTGCACTGGTTGGAAGTAATGACCACAGGCAAGAGAGACATGAAGTCTACGCTTTTGCAGGAATTGAGAGCTAAAGCAAGTGAACATGAACGAGACTATGGTCCTTTGAATTCCACCATAGTAGTTAAGTTTTAAAATTTAATAGTATTAATAATTTAATTAAAATTTGAATTAAGGAAAAGAGGGAGGTTCAAAACGAGTGCCCCATGAAACTTGCAAATGACGCAACTCAGCTCACAGATGTCAAAAGTAGGGTAAGGACCACATATTCTTCATCTACGCACTGTACTCTATCCAATGGTAAAGTATGGGACCGAAATAAAATTCGAACTTTTTTCCCACATTACTGATCATTGGAAACTGCACTTTGAAGGCCTATAATAAGTTAAAATGTGAAGTTTGGAATTTCGCTATTTATCGATATTAAATCATCACTATACCAACTTATAAACTTATCACGCATATATGTATTGGGGTTTATATATATATATATATATATATATATATATTAAACCCCAAAACCCCAATACATATATGCGTGATAGATTTATAATTTGTTAAGTGATGATTTAATATCGATAAATAGCGAAATTCCAAACTTCACAATTTAACTTATTATAGGGCCTTCAAAGTGCAGTTTCCAATGATCAGTAATGTGGGAAAAAAGTTCGAATTTTATTTCGGTCCCATACTTTACCATTGGATAGAGCACAGTGCGTAGATAAAGAATATGTGGTCCTTACCCTACTTTCGACATCTGTGAGCTGAGTTGCGTCATTTGCAAGGTTCATGAGGCACTCGTTTTGAACCTCCCTCTTTTCCTTAATTCAAATTTTAATTAAATTATTAATACTATTAAATTTTAAAACTTAACTACTATGGTGGAATTCAAAGGACCATAGTCTCGTTCATGTGCACTTGCTTTAGCTCTCAATTCCTGCAAAAGCGTAGACTTCATGTCTCTCTTGCCTGCGGTCATTATTTCCAACCAGTGCAATAAAATCCCAAGTTTAATCGAGCAGGGGTTTTGGGGTTTTGAAGGGCTATAAGCATTTAATGTTAAGCTTATTTAAATTAAGCTAAATTTAATTCCATTTAAACAATGAAATTTATCAATTTTATATGCAAAGCTATTGCAATCCTAAGAAAATGTAATAACATTATTTTATATTGATTTATAAATTATATATAAAGTTTTTATAAATTTCCGTTCTATATGCAAATGAAATTTAATGTACTCAATTTTTTATTTGAATATACTTCATTTTATAGTCATATTTTTGTACAAAATAACTAATCTTTATAATTTATTGATATTTTTAGAGTAAATTTATATATAAAATAAAAAAAATTATAGAATCAATATATTTATCTGTAATTCTCATTTTAAAGAATATTTATATAAATTTATATATAAGGTACATTTATTTATTTATAGTTATTCATTTGTTTAAAATTTGATGAAATTTAGAAATGATTCTCATGATATTTTAAGATTGCAAATAAATTGATCATGTCAATATCAGATTGCATCTTCTTTCATTCACAAATTAATCTGATGATTGATTGTTTCCAATCTTAAATTTGGAGAAATCAATCACAAATATTTCACTTCTAAACATTCTTACTTATCTATAATCAAAAAGAAATTTCAATTTGGAGTTATAAATTTCAGACATTGATTCTTAAATACAGGTAATATATTTGACTCTATAAACTAATTATTTTTTAATTTTAAATTCAAGTAAAGATTGGAAAATACATTGTCAAATTTTCATAGTAATAATATAGTTATATATATCAATATCTATAAGTTAGAATTTTTAATTTAAAATGATTGACTTACTTTATAAAATAAAAAAATAAGATTATTTAAGTAATAAAGCTACCTATTCACATAAATTGAGGATCTTTTGAAATATATAACTAAATAAATAAAAAAGATTATATAAATAAAATTATATATAATTGAAAATTCTATAAGTTAAATATATACTTTGAATTATTCAAAGAAAATTTAAATTTAAATTTATATATAAAACTTTATCATTAACAAAATATAGCAGTGATTATATTCTCACACTTACCAATATTATGATTACAATTTTTATCTGTTTATAGTAAAAATATAAAATCAATCTTTCATTCAGCTTTGTACTTTTTAATATTCTATTTTATAATATTTTGCCTTTAAAAATCTATTTCATATAGATTAATTATACAAGATCATTATATATAACTTTTTATTTAAAATGTTTCAAAGATCTTAAAATAAAAAATACTAAAAATACTAAAATTGGCAATATAATTGTTAATTTTTCATATAGAATGAAAATAATACTTACCTTTATTATTTATTGGAGGTTTATATTTAATTATATTTTTTCAATTTATAAACTATCAGCAATCAGTTAAGTACTGAATTATATTGAGATATATTTCAATTTGAAATAAAATTGAATAGTGAATGTATTGATATATTTGTAATTCTGTATACAAATATTTATTGATTTTACAATTGATTCTCGAATTGAAATAAGATTGATTTGTTGGAATATCACAATTTTTACTTAAATTTACAATTCTAATTTGTAATTCAATCATTCTTCTTCATATTAATCCAAATTTATTCCTAAAAAAATTTTAAAAAAGTTTAAATGCAAAAGTACGAAAAAACTGGATCCAAAGAGTTTGGTACCTAGAAGAACACTGCTCACTGATCAGGTGAGCTGCTATAAGCAACTATTCTCTCAAGGGGGGTAACTTACGTTCTGCTCGTTACATTGTAGCTTAGAACTTGGTATTTAACACAAGTCTATTTTGGAGGCTACAACAAACTCTGAGTTTACGTATTTACGCTGCCCTCGGGTCGGCATTACCAAACTCTTAGGGGAATATAACTACGATACAAAGAGACTTTACTTACGATATTTATATAGAATTATTTACTTTTAAATAATTCCTTGAGTCACTAATTATTTTATAAAGCTGCATTGCAACTTATATTTTAGGCTAGGGGTTTTGATTATTTTAGAGTAAGTATTTTTAAAATTAGCATATTAATTTTAATTTTATTCTGATTTTAAAATTTATTTTTAATCTGCTTACTATTCCGAATAGTAAGCAATTCCATCCTTGCCTATCACAATAGGACTTATTTTAAATTAAATTTATATTCTTTGAATCTCTATCCAAAGATATTAGGGAAGTTTAAGGTTCATTTTTTGAGCCATTAGGGCAATAATGGAAAATTTATTTTCCATTTAAATTTAATTTACAATTAAATTTTATCAATATTTTAATTAAAAAATATTTTATTCTATATTTTTTAAATATAATCAACTTTTTTTATTTATAATTATATTGATTTTATTTGTTTATAAATTTGTATAAATTTTAGACTTTGGTAAAAATTTGGAACCAATGTTTGCTACTTTTTTTATTATTTTTATAATTATATTTCAGCAATAATATAACTTATTTATATAGTTTTTCATTTTGAATCATACTTGTTCGAAGATACAATTCTTAAGATTTATTTCTATTTAACTACTTATATCTATTATATGATTTAAATTAGAAATATTTTTATAAAAAATTGATGATACATTCATTAATAGATTTAAATATAAAGTAAATCTTATTTTGATTTTTATTTTCTTAAATAGCAAACATAAAAGTATTTTTATTTCCATATTATTAAAAAATCATTTCCATAAAGTAATATTACTGTAAAATCTTCAATATTTTAAGTATAACTATTATAAATTAATTAATAATTATTTTATATAATTTTCTTGCTCAAATACAATAGAATTATAGAAATGGATTTTTAATTCCAAATACTTTTTGGAAATATAAAATTTCTTAAACTATAGGAAAAATGTTTTATATCATAATTCAGGAAATTCTTGATAACGATATAAAAAAATAAAATTTTAATAAGGAAATCGAAATATATCTCTTCTCTTTAATTGCTTTGTCCTTATATATTCCATATAGAAAGCTTAAGTTTAAATTTACTTTAAGCTTCACAAGTCCTTAAGTGAAATAGAATCTAAAGCAGCAGTTAAGACATGATAGTAGCACCTTCTTACAAGATTCTGATTTATTCTACTTATATTCATGCCAAGCTCTTTCATAAAGGCGGCCCAATAACCTCTATAAGTGTTAACTTATCTTAACTTACTATGATTAAGCTATTGTATTCAAGGGATTCAGGTCTCTATTCTTAATCCAAGAGTACATAAGCTCTGCAGGAGCTAGCCTGTAATGATAAGGCCCAAGAAACATGAGCGGTAATTTGAGATTGTCATACTTTGCCATTACTTCTTAAGATCTGTGATAGGGAGCGTTATCAATCATGATAACAGTATTCTTTCTCCACTCCAAATCTATATCATCTAATGTAAGTGCAAGCTTGCACAAGAAGTACATAAATGAGTGTTGATTAGTTCTTCCCCTATTCACAGTGTAGAACAACTCTCCAGTACTTGACACTCCAATAATCAAGTTCATTTGACTAAGCCTCTAAGATTTTGTAACCCTATTCTTAACATAGGGAGCTGTCCAGCCTCTTCTTCTCTCATCAGTCTAGTGCAATACTGATTCATCAATATTAATAATTCTCTTGCCTTCACTTAGAAAGAGTATGAATTGTTAGGCTGCATACTAGCGTTGAAGCTTACTACTGTTATTGTTATGAAGGTTCGTTATCTACTTAACTTGCTTATATGTCATCATTAGTTCATTCTTAAGGAACCTTCGAATCATCTACTTTGAACAGTGAAGCTGGATCTTTGACACTAAGCTTTTCTGTATATCTGATATTTAGATAGGCACTTAGTCATAAGTAAGCATATTCACTATATGAGTGCGAGCCCTGCTGTGCAGCTTCTTATACTTGCCTCTATTAACTTACTTAAGATTCCAAAAGTTTGCTTTTTTTAAGGGATTTTTAAGGTACCTTCTTAACTTATAGTATGAAATGCCAAGCCTCTTCATAATCTGCTAGCAGTTTAGCTTTTCAGACATCCTTAGTCTTTGAGATTCCTGAGCCAGCTTTAGCTCTTTTTGCTGCTGCTCCTTTTCTTTCCTCATGATCTTGAGTTATCTTCGAGGCACTATAGCTTAAAGCTAAGTATGCTATCCAAAGACTGGAAGTGAGTCTTTCATTTTATGGTTCTCTAATACTTTCTATTCTAATTCCTTCATATCAATTAAAGGGGCTCTTTCGAGCATACCTTAAGGTTCTAATTCTGATTAGGTATAGTCAGTGTAGATCTCAAGTGTGATCTGGCCAAGAGTCTATATTTAGTGGCCATCTAGTAACGATTCCTTAAATCCTCCTAGTTTACTTACTCTATAGGTTTCCTTAGGATCAATAATAAAGCCTTTGAAACTCAAAGATTCTAATGAATCTTCCAGATCATAGTAGTAGTTAAGCATCTCTCTTTTACTTACAGTCGCTATCTCAACATCAGCAACTGTAATGTTCCTTTAGTATAACATATTGGTTGTTAGGTAATCTGCAGTATTGCTTTCATCATCTGCTTCACTACTTGAGCTTCGCTCACTATTTGAACTACTAGAGCTTTTATCTTCTTCCTCTTATTGGAAAAATTCAACCAGCTTAGACTATCTCTTTTTAGAACTTGATTCCATAAGTTCAGTGCTTAATTTCCTAATAATGAATTACTTTGGTGCTGGTAGGAAATCCGCATGCGGAAATCGGATCATGCTGAAGGCATTTCATAATAGTGAAAATGACTATCTCATTATAGTAACAGTGCTGTCTTCATGAGCCAATATTTGGCTATTTAAAACGGCTGATGGCACCCTCCTATTAGAATTTAATGAACCAAGCGTAACTTACTGGCATCTATGTTTAAGAACTAGCTTAGAAGTGCAAAAGCAAGAAAGAGCTCTACAACTTTCTCACCCAGGATTGTCGGGCCTTCTTACCCAAGCCTGATTCAACCAACATTTACTTCTTCAAGTCCATCATAAGAGAAAAGAAGGAGGTAAGCATCTCTCCTTAATTGTAACCGTCTTCTTAGTACATCAGAAGAGAAGACGTCAAAGTGTCCGCAGTGCCTCACATAGAGGGACTTACAGTCCAGGACTTCCTCGATTATGCGAGAGACATCCCCAGACTACTCAACTTTCTCCCTGATGAGCGAGACTGGGTCCACTTAGACAGGCAATGGATCTGTGATTTGCTCTATACCTTAGACACCGACGGTGTCACCAACATGATTCACGATGCAATGCTTTAACGGAAAGAGAGGCTTGAGCAAAGCAGAGACCTAGTCATTGAAATGAGACCTGAATTTGTTGACGCACTCTCTAGATGCCTCAGCTTCAGCAGTAAGTTTACTCTCTTTACATTTCCTTTGTAGCCGAGAGAGGCAAAGCTGTGAATCTCATGAAGGACTCATCTAAAAGAAAGAGAACAAGAGATGAAATTGAAGAGGTGAAAGATTATGAGACAGCCTTGAAGTCAGACAGGCAGCTCTTTCTATAAGAAACTAAGAGGCTGAAGCAAGAGCATGATAACTTGAAAAGTGAAGTACTTGACTTACGCAAAATGAAGGAGCAAGTTATGCAAGACTTCGGCTCTCAGAATCTGGAAGGGCAGGTGCAGAACTTCAGCCTTTGACTTCTGCTGGTCTCTATTCTCATCCATTCTCTGAACACTACTAATAGAAAGAGTTAGAATATGGTGAATTCTTTTAGAAATTAAGCTTTAAAATCATCTTCTTTTTAACCCCTCTCTTTAGGGGTTCCTATGATCTATATCACTTTTCAAGTTTCTCTTTTAATTTGAAGCCTTCTTCAACCAGGCTTCCATACTTTCTTCGACCTCTTCATGCTCCTTGTAAGTTTCACTAAAAGACTTGTCTCTGCAACTCCTCCTTACAAGTATAACTCACTTTTCAACTAAGTCCTTAATCTGCTCTGCCTTCTCATAAGCCTTCCTACTTCTCTTATTAGTCTATTTCTTTCCTTCCTTGCTCTTCGATCTTTCTCTGCCTGGCTCTTAAGTGATCTCCTCATATTGGCGCCTCACGCCGTTTTAGAAGATCTTCTCAACTTCAATAATAGGCTTGTCTTAGAGCACAGGGTTCTGGCTCATCTTCTCTACAATGAATTCTATGATAGAAGGTTAATAGAACCCTAATTTACTTTGAGTGTCTGGCTCTTCAGCCACAGCTTCAGTTTTCATTTCCTCTTCAGAGGCCTTCCTTGCTTCCTCGATATCCTTTTTGGCTCCTATGAAAGAACTTTCTACTTTTTCGACTATCTTCTCCACTATAGCCTTTACAACTGCAACTTAATGATCGATGGCTATAATCTATTCAGAAGGAACTTCGGGCTCCTTTGCTTGATCAATAATATCCATATCAATAGCTTCTTATTTGTCTTACAAATTTAATTATACTTCATTGAACTTTTTGTCTAATATAAGGTCGATCTCATTCTACTCTACGTAAAGAAGCTACTCAGCACTATCTTTGGAGTTGAGTCTATACAAAACTCTTTGCCATCTGCCCTTAGTATTAAGTCTTCCAATTCTTCCTATAATCTGCTCTTCAGACCTTTTAGAGAAGACATCTGCGATGATGAGGTAAGAACCTCCGTTCTAGTTGATTTCATCATTCGTCTGAATGTCAGTCCCTCTTCCATGAGCTTCATTCAGCAAGTATATTCCATATTCCTTTTTCGCATTCTTCATTAAGTATCTGCCTTCAATCATGGATTCGATATTGGCGGCTTGCCCTCTGCTTAAACTTGTGAAGTCGTAGCCCGATCTCAAAAGGCCTATCTCTATTGCATTATAGTTAGTTGAAGCCACTATTAGAACTGGGGAGTGGCTTAGCTGCTCTATTATAATTTCTTTGATCTTAGCCAAGTAATCACTCTAATTAGTGCTCACAAACACATCCGGGTATTGAGTCTTTTTATTTCCCTAGAGTTTATCAAGAGTGGGAAATACTACAGGTGTAGCTTGAAAAGCTAGCTTTAAACAGTTCTCTTCAGTAAAAGAGAGATTGCTTCCAGAAAATCCTATCACTTTATGAGCTTGCTGAAAGTACTCAAGAGAGTTGATTATAGTATCAACAGAGCCATCAAACATAATCCAGTCGTACTCGTCCACTAATACGTAGCTTTGCTACCATACACTCACAGCCTTGCTGTTCTTTTGCATCTTCTTTAATTAGGGCTAAGTGTAGAAATAGATGCCAGTATCTTTGGCAAAGAAGTTTAGATTGCAATTAAGCTACATTGCTTTAATGACTCTCTAGTATCGTTTGAAGTCTCTTTGCACTAAGTGCACATTCTTGCTGAGTATAAAGACTGATCTTTAAGTTTTAAGAGCAATAAGGATTGCTAAAGCAATGCATATTAGGGTCTTGCCATTGCCAATACCAAAATGAATGAAGTGATTGCTGTTAAGGTTGTCACAGATATAGTTTAAACATAAGACCTGAGAGCAGTAGAATTTGAAGCCTAAATTTTACTCCAAAGTTTCTAATTCGGCACTTACTCTTAAGAGTTCCTCTGGAGACCTGCTATTGAATCTGGATGCTACTTGGTTTTATAAGTTCTCATTCTTGAATAGCTAAAGAAGGTCATTAACAGCCTTTTCAGAGAAGTCTTCCATAGTCCTTGGCAATTGCATTATTCTATCAAGGTCAGAGAAGTCATAGTTTAGACAGTTGTCAATAGTGTGAATGCTTAACTATACATTTTTCTCGACTTGCGCATTCACAATCAACTACTATACTTTCCTGATTTGTTCAATCTTCCCTACCCATTATTGATCTCTGCTTTGCAGTCTTGAAGCAAGGCCTTTCATAAAATGCACCATTGAGACTTTGTCGATGACTTCTTGCTTTTATAAGAAGGTTGCCCTTGTTGAAGATATGTAGTCTTTTAAAGACTCTAAGTTAGGGGCAGAGCATAAGGCACATATTCTTACAAAGTACTCTGTATACTCTACAGGAATGTCTCTTATAAGGTTTAATCCACAGTCTTGCTTAAGCAAGATAATAAAAGGCACGTTCATTATAAAGAAGGAATTTGGTATTAGTTTGATGACCTAAGGGTCAATTGAAAAGTAGTGCCATGTTTAAGCCAAAAGCTGAATGATGCCTGGATTAGAGTCGTTTAGCTTCTAGAACTATAGCAAGCTGCTTACTAAGACATGTTGCCTCAGTAATAAAGACCAAGTTGGCTAAGCCTATAGCTTGTCTAGCATTGGGTGACCTTATAAGTAAGAGAATTGCTTCTTATATTAAGTTCTCTTCTGGCTGATATTTTTCCCCTGTATAGTAACTGAGGGCAGCCAAGAAGATACGAGCCTTGGAGTCTTAGTCTAGCTTTTAGTTACTTGAGATCAACTCTGTAATTAAATAGAAGAGCCCTTGGTTCACTTAGGGTTCATTTGCCATCTCAAAGTGCTAAAGGAACGAAAAGAGTGATTGGGTGTTGCGGGCCATTATATCTTGAAGGATCTGTTCCTTTTATTAATAATTTGATTATTTGAAACTTTCAAAGTGCTTGACCAACATCTCATGGCCAATGATTGAGCCATAGTTAATAACCAGCTAAGGTAAGGGTCTTGGAGCTTGCATTGATTCACTTGCTAAGCTCACAGTAGTCTGGAACTCACTCACCTTCATTTCCTCGTTTGAGAGGGAGTGGTTAAGATTTTCAGAGACCAGTGACTTGGTATCACTGCTGTTCTTGGCTTTCTTGCTTTTGTTATTGTTTATAAACTTTCTCACAACGTTCTTAAAATCCCATGTCTTTTAATAGCCTTTGAAATCCTCCTGCTACAACAGGAGACTCAAATCATAGTTGTTTAAATGTAGGAATTCCTTTGCTCTATTGATTTTGACGCTATCTTGGGCTCCCTTGTACTCAGCTTTAATGCCCTTCACTTTGCCGCCCTCATCAATATTAGCCTTGGCTTCAAGATTTTCAAAAATCCGATCACCCTGCTCAAGAAGTTGAGCTAACTATTCATTTGAATTATCATTCCTTAACTCTAATATAGGTGCTTAGTAAAGGAAAAAAGCTTACCAGGGCTTCGTTCTTCAATCTATAGGGGAAAAGACTCAGCAAGCTGATCCCGCTCTTGGGCTGGATTCATGGTATTTTTAAGTTTTGATTATAGTATTATATACTGGATTTTTAAATTTAATAGGTGGATTATTAAAAAATACCACTGGATTCTTCAAATTTACTATAAGAAAAACCTCTCTCCTTCACTTATCCAGTGGATTTAAAGAGCTACAGCCCGCAAACCAGTTCAAATGCATTGCTTATGTTAATACCAACATATAAAGGTGAAAAAAGTAGGCTTGCAAGAAATGGCGGACCCGCCATGGGTCTTTTGAGTGCTTTTCGAGTCTGGCCTCATTGAAAATTGGCTTTTTGGAAAAATCGAAAAATCCGAGGGCCTAATGGCGAATTCAACCCTATACTGTTCATAACGTACATATAACCAGTAGAAATGTGCAGTGAAAGTAGAATGGAAAGCAAAGGCACTCGTTTTCGAAAATCGAGGTCATGGTTGAAGGGGGTCCAGACTGGCTTTGGATTCTAGACTTCAGACTGGATTTTAGACCCTATAAGAGGGGGGGTTTATACTAAAGTTGAATTTTTGCAAAAAGTAGTTGGGAAAGCTACTGGATTTTATGGACATATGGACTTAGTATAGTATAAGGAACACTTTCAACAATATATGATCACTAGAACACTCAAACTGCAATTAGCAGCATTCTTAAAGACTCTCTTTCTAAGACTCTTGAATTGGCCCTCTCATAATAAGTTAAATTGTGAAGTTTGGAATTTCGCTATTTATCGATATTAAATCATCACTATACCAACTTATAGATTTATCACGCATATATGTATTGGGGTTTATATAACTGCCACTTGTGATCTTTATACTGCATTTTTCAGATATTTACTGTCACTCTTATATTTTAAAGTGTTATTAAACTATATTTAGCAAATTTCAAGCAAATAAATTACTATTTACTTTATTATATAGCTCAATTTACTGCATATATCACAATATTAGGGGAATAAATTATAACATTGTTTTAGTATTATAATTAATTCATAATTATATTTAGGATTTTTAACATATTTAAAAAATTGTTAATATCAGCTGAATTTCTTGATTTTTATGAAGATTATTATTTTCCAGTGAATTATTAGAATAAATATTAAAAATAATGAAAATATCAGTATAATTTAAATATAAATTTCAGTTATAATAAAGATATTTAATTAAACATAACTTTAAGCATTTTCATATATTCAAAGTTAATTACACATATGCACCAGAGATTTAAAGCCTGCTATTCAATCGCCATAATTAATATATATTAAAAGAAACAACAAGTAATTTTATCAGAAAACTAACACTTATTAATTCTGCATTGAATAAGAGCGTTATCCTTTCTTTAAGATGCTAAATAAACTCATTTTCATAAAGATAAAGAAGTTAATTGAAAAGACATTAAAAAAATGAAAGAATATTATATCAATGTTATCCATATTAAAGGGGATGTTTAAGATTTAAAATTTATGAAATAGAGGCCGACCTCAATATAATAAAAAAACTTTGTTCTAAACTATAATAAACAATAAAAAAGACATACTTGCGGGATTAATAAATCTACATAAAAATAGAGATTTAAGACTAAACTGAATAAATGAAATAACATTGGGATATTTAAAATGATATAGAATTAATTTTCTGAGATGGGACCTTATATCAGGGGAGAAATAATGTTTTAAGAGCAACTGGAATGATAAAAAAATAATAATTTCATTATTTAAACTTTGAAGCATTTTATTCTAGGCAATAAAAAAGTATACAATTATAACAGTTGCATCTCATTAAATATTTTAAAGATGCTGAACGAGGAAAGAGGACTTTTTCCTCTAAAATCCTCCATTTTTTTAATATTAATAATTAATTTAAATTATATATGAGTTTTCGACAATTCAAACGAAACTGTATATTATTGTATTTGTTGAGAGTCACACTTTTAAAAATGTGTCTCTCGAGGATTTTAATATCGAATAATATTATCAACAATTTTTTCATATTTTTTCAAAATTCCCTTATCAATATATCTATATCTAAAAGGAATTATGATAATTCTGAAAAGAAATAGAACATTATTCTTTTTTTTAGGTTTTATCTCAAATTTTACCACATAATTATGTTAAGGAATCTTAATAAGGTACTAAAAAATTCTATAAGAACTTATTCATATATCCTTAAGGATTATTAAAAATAAAAACAGAAAAAGCTCTATTTATTTAAAGATATTAAAATATTGAGATTTTTTACTATAACGAATTATTACTTATTAATTAATTAAAAACCTCGAGAGACACTGTTTTAAAGAATGAATCTCGAAAATATAAAATTTATATAATCTATATTAGAGGCTTTAAAAATATAATATTTTTAAAACTAAGCTCAAAAAAGAATTATGATATACAACAGCAGCTGCAGCAAAACTGTGTCAGGCTACAACTTTTGTAAATGATACCTAGCAATTACTTATATTTTTTTCACATTGATGTAGATTAAGGAAGATTTAAATAATGCTACATATAGCTTTATGGTTTAGTTTATTAAGAGAAAGAGACGACGATATGAAAGTTGTAAAAGATCCTTGTGTGACCCCGTAGTAAATTGAGAATAAAGATTGGTGATACAGATTAATAAATTAAAATTAAATTATAAATGGTTGAAATTAAATATAATAGACTAATTACAAATATACTCAGTCTGATTGGTTTATTTGAAGAGACAGTTATTCGAACCAATAAATTTAATAATTAGCCAAAATTTAAATAATTTATGCCAATAATAAATTATAACTAACTTAATTAATCATATTTCCCAATCTTCATTCATAATTGACTACCAGGATTTTATAAGATAATTTTTAAGATGGTAAGAAGAATTTCTATATCTAAGTAGCGCCTATAAAATATAAAATGTAGAAATAAGTAATGAACATAATGAAAGACAAAAACTAATATAGATAATAAAAATCAAAATAAAAGACTTTCCTTAATAATAAAGGAACTAAACGGAAACTAAATATAAAATTATAAAATATTCAACAGAGTTATTTAAAAAATTTATAAATAATCATGAAAAAACTATCAAAGATGAAATTATTTTAAACTCCATTTAATTATATTAAAATTTATAAATTAGCTTGAAAACACTATTAATGATCATCAAAACTTCAATTGCCTGTAACATTGCGCGCTTTAAACATAAATTGATTCTGATAAAATACTCTTGCTCAGTGAGTTCTAAATAACTAGAATCAATATTTCCCCTTGTTTATGGGAAATGTAAATTGTAACCTGCAACTTGCCGGGAAAGGGTTCAGCCCTGGACATATTTTGAAAGTGTGCAAAAATGGACAAATGAGCCGCCTAGAACTATTTAAAATAACTATATATCTGGTGTTCCAGTAACACAATCTTGCTCAGGAAAATAAATTGTGAGTGATTCGCTTAATTCCAGGTTACCTCATGAATTTCCATGATTATTTCTTGCTTCATATAAAATCATAATATTCATTGTCCACTATATTAAATCATCAAGTTATATTTAAACTTAAAAGGTCTGTATCTTTTCTTGTTTTGAAGATTAATTGATTCTAACCAATATATTCGTGCTCAGAGGAATTGTAATTACCATAATAAATTATTTCTGGCATTTTAAATTAACAATTAAGTTTGCTTTTTTAAATTGATGAATAATGCTTCCCTAAAGCCAAAAAACTTATTATGTTTACAATATTAGAAAAAAAAGGTAGTTGGTTCAGGTACAGGTTACTTACTGGTAAAGATGAAATTTATATTAATTAACTAGGATATGATAAATAAAACCTATATTAAAGTATAAAAGTAATTAAAAAAAGATTTGAAAGATAAAAAGCTGATAAATAAGTAAACAAGTATTATTGGTAAAGATAATGAATTAGAATATTAATCCCTAACCATAAGAAATATAATAAGTATGAAAACGAAAAAGCTAGAATTTAAGACTTTATAAATTCTAAAAGTAAATTTCTAAAGAAGAAAATTTGATGAATTGAATTTAATTGGAATTTTATATAAATATAAGTACATAAGAGAGTTTTGAAGAACTTAGCGATTATATTTTTAATATATCCTCCTATAAAACTAAGGGAAATATATTTTTTAATCAAGCGAATAATTTATTGAATTAAAGATCTCGAAAGTCTTAAATACGATTTATTTTTATTTGGAAACGTTTAATACGAAACATTAATATTAAACGTTCACATTTATCAATATAAATTTTTTCTTAAAAAGGATAATTTCCAAAAAGAAGCATGAATAAAACATAGTTATAGAGAAGTAGATTATATTAAAAAGAATGATAATTATGATATAATAAAATGAAAAATAATTTCAAGGAGTATAAAATTTTAATACCTAGTTTGTATGAGTAAAGTAGTTTGAAAAATATCTAGTTTCATATTCTTAGTCGTCATAAAATATGCTTTAATTGTATATTTTTAACAAATTTTAGAAATAGTAAATTTGATTCAGAAGTATTATGACTTAAAAAAAGTTAGAACAGATAAAGTAAAAATACTTGTAAAAATATTTTTATAACATATATAAAAACTGATTTAGATTTTGATTTATTAATAGATGATAAAAAAATAAATACACATAATTATTTGTAGTTAAATTAGCAATTCTTTTTTTTAAGAAAACAGATCAATATAAAAAGAATAGTAGAATAAAAAGATATATAACTAGAATTTATTGAAATAATATTTTTAATTGATATTTGCAAAAATTATTAATGAATTTATATTTCATAAATGTATGAATTTATGTTGTATCATTATATCAATAACTGTCGATGTTTTTATGTTGCTATATTTACTTTTAATATTGATTAATAATAACATTTATTTATCTAAGAAATTGAGTTTTTACAGGTTAAGTGGAAATATAAGACAAAAATTTAAATTTAGTTGGAGTGACAATCACTAACCGCCCCTAAAAGTGTACTTTTGAAAATGTATTCTGAAATTTTTCTTAAGAACTTGTCGTACTCGGATAATAGTTTTTGAGATAGCCCACTTCCTAAGTCAAAAAAATATTTAGAAAATTTAGAAAATTTGCCTTTAAAATTTAATGACAAATTTAAAAATAAAAACATCTAATTTGCCGCTATCTGATAATTTTCTGTCTTTTAATTAATTATAAATCAAAATTATTAATCATATTAAATTTGAAGCAAATTAAATTTCTAAAAAATAACAAATTTTTGGATTTCATCGATTATCATAAATTTCTTAACTTTTTAGAAATTTAATTTGCTTCAAATTTAATATGATTAAAAATTTTGATTTATAATTAATTAAAAGACAGAAAATTATCAGATAGTGGCAAATTAGATGTTTTTATTTTTAAATTTGTCATTAAATTTTAAAGGCAAATTTTATAAATTTTCTAAATATCTTTTTGACTTAGGAAGTGGGCTATCTCAAAAACTATTATCCGAGTACGACTAGTTCTTAAGAAAAATTTCAGAATACACTTTTAGGGGCGGTGAGTGATTGTCACTCTAGCTAAAAATATCTTATAAAACAAAATTATGAAATATTTGATAAGCTTAATGACATATTTCATTATTTGTTAAATAATTATTATATAATTTCCACTTGCTAGATTTAAGTTAATGATTATATTGCATTTTAACAACAATCAAAAAAGTTATTTTAATTTTTTGATTCAAAGAATGATTAGTTAGAGTTAAAATCAAAAAATAATTTAATAATTAATCAATAATTATGGTATTTTATATGATATGTTTCTTTTGTATTATGAGGTTCATTTTACTCATTGAGAAAAAATGATT
This sequence comes from Oxytricha trifallax, assembly GCA_000711775.1. Classification (NCBI taxonomy): domain Eukaryota; phylum Ciliophora; class Spirotrichea; order Sporadotrichida; family Oxytrichidae; genus Oxytricha; species Oxytricha trifallax. Next base: position 16,021 of record ARYC01018798.1, read on the forward strand.
TATTTTATAATATTTTATTATTATTTTGAAATGGATGTGTAAACTAATGTTAAAATAAAGGATATGGTGTTTTTAATGTCTAAAAATAAATAAAATGAAAATAGTAGTTGTTTTTAAAATGCAAAACAGATATATTTGTTATTACTGTAATATAATTGATTAAATTTAAATGGATGGTGCAATGATTCTAGTATTTATTGTTATTATTAGAATGACTTCCAAAAGTCATCTCTATTTAAAGTATTATAATATCATTTATATTTTAATTTTGGTTTTTTATTTCTTCATGTTTTATTTGGTATTTTGTTTGGAGATTTCTTTTATTTGCTTTTAATTTATTTATAATCAAATTATTCTGGTCAAATTAATTTACAACAAATTTGGTTCCTTTTCCTTATTTAAAGCTTTAGTTATATATTATTTTTTATCGAATTCAAATCTGGAATTTCTATCGATAGCGAACAAAATCTTTTTCTGCCTACCCTTGTTTGCCGTTAAATTATTGTTTAATTTACTTTTATCAAACAATTAATTTTTAATTAATATGCATTTATTTTCGAAGCGAAATGTTTTAGAATTTAAATTTTATCAATATAAGTAATTGTTTAAGGTAATTAATAATACAATTATTTAGTTTAATGAATATATTTTAGATTTTATTTATTTATAAACATTTTAATTAATTAATTTCCCTTAGTCATCTAAAGTCTACATTTAATTTACAGAACTATGATTATTTTTTTCTCATGTAGTTAATTTAAATGATTTTTATTTACACACTAATTTTAATTAATATTTGAATTCCACTTAGACCTTCTATCCTTTGATTAACTTGTTTATCGAATACTTTCTCATTAATTAATTAGTATTCATTCTCTTTTCTAGAAAAAGTAGATAATTTTTAATATTATTTATTTGCTTCTTAATTTATCAGGTAATAATTAGGTTCTTTATCTAAAATTATTTGTTTAACTCCTATGTGAAACAATTCTTTTTCAAAGAACATTTACATATAGATGTATAAATCCATATTATTTATCATAAGAATTAGCAATTAAATTCATAAATCTAACAAAATTGAATCTTTTTTTAAAAAATAATATCTTTACCCAAGTATTCTTTTGCAGTATCATTAGTTATATCTTAATTGATATCATGACATAATTACCAACATGCAGATCAGATATTTATTAGCATCAAACAGCGTTTAAACATCTTGAATATGATTGTAATAATAAAATAATTTAATATCCATAATGCCAGCCTATTATAGACACTTCAAAAATAAACGTTAAAATATTTTTAAATTATTTCCTTAGATAATTTATCATCAAGAACTAATAAGTAAATATTTAATGGTAATCTAATATCAGTCAATCTTATTTTCAAATGATATTATCCCATTTCCAAGCATTATTAGTTTTTGAGATGTACTGCTTTTCTTTGTTTTTATTTCTTATCAAATTTAAGTCATTGGTTTCATTTTATGTTTTGGCACATGTTTTGGAAGATATTATTTTCAAAATTGGCTATCCATATTTAATGAAGTTATATATAATTTTATTTTCTTACTATAAATAGCAATATTATAATTTCTATAGGACCACATTTGAATAAATTTGGAAAAATCTCATAGAAATCTAGCCAGTATCACCATTACCTGATAGTAATAATACGAGTGCTTTATAACAAAATTATTATTTATTATTATCTTACAATTTTTATATTTGTATTGTTTACAATTAGTAGCAAAAATATTTATAAGCCACATCTTAATTAGTACATAAATTAATGTGTAGTGCATCGCCATTTAAACCTGGTAATATTAATTTGAAGATATCTTAAGAATTAGTAGATACATTAATGACTCGTGTATTATAATGAATATTTAAAATATATAGTAAAAAGATAAGGCTTCTGAAATTTATTGAGTATTAGTTACTGATTTAGGTACAGCTGAAATAAGAAGATATTAATTTTCAATGTGATAAAATTAATTTCCAAATTAGCCAAATTAAAATTAATATATGCAACAAATTCAGGAAGAATTAGAATTAAAACAAATAATCTCGATGTAAAAAAAGATGAAAATAAAGTTTAATACTATATGAATAGGATTCCTAAAATGGTAATATCGATCAAATAGAAAACAAATAGGAAAATGAGAAGTAAAAATTAATAAAAACTATTTATAATTATTTAAATGTAAATTAAACTATGCTTAAGTTATTAATGAAAAAGAAATTAATAAATAGTTTTTATGAATGATAAATATAGTTTATAAAATGTTTAATATATTGTTTGGAGTTTTAATATTAAATATTATTTATTTCCTTAAATTGTTTGTTGTTTAACACAGTCATGTGAAAAATCCAATAATTATTGGAATTTGTTTGAGAAAATATTATAATCTAAGTTTATATTATATTATTAAGAATTAATGTGAGTGCAGATTGCATGGCCCAACTTTTTAATTATGAGAAATTATAAGAATTTATTTTGATGAAATGATTTAATAAAAGTGACAAAATAGTAATTTTGTTTGAAATAATAGAGTAAAGTTTACTAAACTTAGTTAAATTACTTCATTATTGTTAGTGAATTTGGAGTGTAGTTCCATCACTTTTATCTCCTATAATTACATTTTAATAACTATATATGATTTTAAACATATAATTCGTTATGTCATTATTTTAAACAATTTTTTCAAATTGCGATGAACTTCTTGCAAAGCTAATTCGCGAACCATTAATATTTATAAATTCTGATATCCATTTAAGTAGTTAGGATAGCGACGAAAATAGAGTTTTAGTTCCTCCTACAAGGCTTTTATGCCAACTTACACACTCATTTTAGTAACATATAATATTCCAGGTCCATGTTCATCACATTAAGCATTATCTAAATCACATTTTTAATAAGCATATTTGTGATCAGCATCTTTAATTTAACAATTGTGTGAATTCGAGAAGTCTAGCAGGGACATTTTTTTAATTTCAGAAAATGCAAAAAGTGGTTTAGAGCTGAGATATTTGAAAATTTGAAACCAATTTTTATTTTTATTGCAAAATTCAAAATACTTGGAAAAAAAATCAAATGCTATGATACAACTATTACATAATTAGGAGCTGTTTTTAATAAAAAATAGATTAATTATTTAAAATAATTTTATTTATATAAATTTTGATGATTTTTGTAAACGGTAAAAATCCTTTAAGATTATTATATATATGTTTATAAAGGTGCATTCAATATTTTTTTAATACATTTATCTTATTTTCTCTATTAATCACCCATTTAACTGTAGATCCTATTTTCACAATCATAAATTTTCTTATAGTACAAATTTCACCAGTTGTAGTAGAAATTCACAGGAAATTAACACTAATCAGTTTTTACTATACTTTTATAAAAAATGGCAATTACAATGAAAAACGGAATAAATTAGAAATCAATGTTGATAATTAAGTATTTTTTTATTTATTTTAATAATTTGGGGTTCTTTAATAGTTATCTAATTAAGATTTACCATTAACGGATAATTTAATAATTATTATAAGTTCCGAATATTTCCGAGCATTTAGCTCTGGCTGGCGGTTCTAAATTATTTAAATATAAATTTAAATTAATTAAGAGGCTGTGAATTTGCCATACTTTTACTATTTTGATAAAGCAGTTGTTATATAATTAAGTTTAGTCCACATTTAGTAAATAGCTGAAAGTATAATAGAGAAACATCATTTCCATTCCATCACCTTTTCAATAGATACTTAATTTGGATTTAATTCTACAAATTATATCGGATTGAAAAGATAAATTATGAATAGAGAAGTAAATACTCTTGAGGTTAAAATATTAGACTAGAATACAAAAAATAGGGCTTATACAGTGTCTTAATTTAAATTGACTTAGCCAGAGTACCTAATATTATGCATTTAACCAAGATTCACTAGTTTTTATCTTCAATAATAGAAATATTTGCTCTTTTAAATTCAGTTGGTATGCTATTTTTACTTAAATTAACTCTTTTTAGCTTTGATATAAGAAATTTATAAATAGTTTTAATTATTTTTTGGAATACTGCTGTTTGCCCTATATTTATTTATTGAATTTTCATTATTTTAAATTCCTTATTTCTTAATTTAACAAAAAAATTTCTAATAAATTTATTCAACAAATTTCTTAAAGTTCAATTAGTGAAACTTCTTTGTTATTAATAGTTAAATATCCATTATATATTTATAATTATTAATCGTTAAATTACTAAATTAAAAAAACATCTATTTTAGGTTCTTCTCTTTTTCTACTTTCTTTTAAATTTATTCTAATTTGTTTTTATTATAATTTCTTGGCTATACTACTTTATAATAAATATCATAATTTGGCAATTACTTTCTCTCTAGTTCCTTTATTTTTGCACAGAATTATCTATTTTCTATTGTTATTTATTAATTTTTCAGGTATTTCTTTATGATATTAATTTACAACTGCCAATTTAATTCAAATTAAAACCTGGAATTTTTTTATTTTTCTTCTATTTTATTGATATTTTAATTTTTAAAGAATGACTTTATTATTTTTAAATACATCTTTAATACAATTTTATAAAATATCCTAAGTTTTTAAATAATTATAGATATGATAAATCAAAAAATTCCCATTTTTATTAACAAAATATAGTAAAATATAAAAATCCTTATTTTTAATTTATAATAATATATTTTTTGGCTATTACATTACCCCATTTCTTAAATTCTAAATTCATTTAAGATAATTTATATACAAATTATTTTATGTTGATTAGAAAAATGAAATTCGTATTTATTTTAATTGTTCGTTTCTAGAATATAAGTGTCTTTTGAATTTTAATTTATATTTTTCAATTTGTCAAAAGTATCAGTTATATTTAACATTTTAATTAATCCTTTTAAAGTTTATTATTTATAGGATTTTATCATCAACTCTATTTATAACTAATATTTTTTTACAAATTTTTATCTATAGGAGGCTATCGTTAATCAACAAATCTTTATGTTAGGGTAAATTATAATGTCAACCAAAGCTATTTACTATCTTAAAATTATGAAAAATAAATAAATTGCTTAATTATTTTACTCATAATATTAGGCTTCTCATATATAAGAACCGTTAATTAATTCAAGCCGTGATATTTTCTCTAAATAACTATGGAAAGCATAATTTATTATTGATGCTGTATTTGCAGAAATAATATTATTTATTAAATTTAATCTAAAAATATAAATTTAAAAATTGACCTTGTTATCGTTATAACTAAAGAAATAGGATAAAAATGATAAAGAAACGGGAAAGCTGTTTATAATTATTCCATCTAACTTATTTGCATATATATATATAGGGATTATCTTTTATATTTTTATGCAACTTAATGCTTGTGGAATATGTAAATCTGATCTTTATAAGAAGAAATACTATAACTTGATAACATAATATAAAACAACTTGATTACTTGTAACACAATACTATACCAAACGAACTTAAACTTAAATTTTAGGCATAAATTAATATATAAAAAGCTGGTGCTTAGATATTGTTACTGTCAACTATTGGTTCCTTTGAAATTATACGAAAGATCTGTCATTTATGAATCTAATAAATTAAAATTATTTGCTGATGTTATAGAAGAAACAGTATTTGTTTTACAGATCTGCATTAACACATCGCCTTACATCATATTACACCACCAAGTGCAAATTAATCTAGTTTCTTATATCTGATTAATATTCCAAAAGTTAAGTAACCGTAGGAAATAATATACATAAAATAAAGTGTTTAAGGAGTAGCTACTTTCATTTTATACAATAAATTGATTATTTTTAAAATATTTAACATTAAAATTATGCTCATTGAAGTTATTAAGTATATATTAAGCCTCATAGATTGTTAAATAAGTAAATTAAAATCTATAAAAACAATTTTATTTATTGTTAAATTGAAAATAATATCGAAAAACTATAGTTTATTTTATTAAAATATCAAAACTTTTATATATTTTATAAAACTTAAGTAATTATTTTTGATTAATAAAGCTTTAATTAAAAAATAACAGACCTTAAATAATGTAAAATTTAATTGAATAATGTAAACAAATTAACTAATATAATCTAAGCTTTATGTAAATCTATTCCCATTTACTAAAGTTCAATAAAATTATGCCAATCGCAAAAAACAATATTATTAATTTATTAGCCTATAATTGATGTATTAATTTAAATTTAATCAAACAAATAAATATAAGGCATTAAAGAAATATTTGGTAACTTTTGTCGATTCTCTTACTCTTCTTATAAACTAAAAATATAAAATGAGTTATGTTAATCAATTATAATAATTTATTTTACGATGGTATGTTATTAATTTTGATTATTGATCCAGTCAAATCAAAAGCACATTTATTAGTGCCTGCAGTTTAACCATTATTATAAATTATTCAGCAAATAATGATTACAAAGCCTTTCCTTATAAAATTATATAATGAATTTGGGAATAATAAAAACAAAACAAACAATGCATAGATTATCTGTATTAATTAAGATATAATGAAACTCCTATTGAACTGTTGCCATTTCCTCTTGTTGGACAAAATCTAACACATTTTTATCTCATAGTTTAAAGAAAAATTGACTCAAACCCTCTTGTAGCAGCATCATAACCAGAATTCAAAAATTCAGAATAAGCTTATGCAAATTTTTATTTTAACTTATATTCATTAAGTTTGATAATAGCTTTATTTTATAATAACAAACATTGATTTTAATTACAGCTGACGTAAAATATACTATTTTACAAGAGAGTATAATTAAATTAAAAAAATTTTAGCGTGTTTTAAATTTTTTAAAAAGTGGATTTGCAGAACCTATTATAGTTAAATTAAAAAGCTATGCCACATCTAATCATATATGTTTATTGTGTGGTCCTCTGTAATTGAAATAATTTTATTTGCTGTAATTTCTACATTACTAAACCTTTTAAGATAGATATGTAGATAGTATAGTTAATAACATCAATTTACATACAGCCTTAACCCAGACAAATAATTATTGTAACATAGATCCTTAAGTAAAGTCTATTCTATGTGCTATTCAAATTCGGTGGTACCTTGTAATTATTTTAGTTTCTCATTTCATCTTATTAAGCGTCCATTTAATTATATCTAAAAATATTAATTGTTGTAGATAATGTCTTAAATCAAACGTCAAATTATATTCTTTCTAAATAGAAATACTATATTTTATTGTGTTAATTTAAACAACTATAGTACGCATTTCTAGACTATACAGTTAACCTTAAAATTATGATGATACGGTATCGAAATTACATGTTGACAATAGCTTTGTGACTATTGGCGAGAGGTCGGCTTTAACATAACCAATGCTGCAAAGCCATAATTTGGTATTTTGAAATTCACAAATTCAGATAAGTAAGTTAACTGCAAAAACGAGGTAGAAAATAGTCAAGTTTTCATTATTTGAGGAACTATATAATCAAGTGATAGGCAAAGCTATTTAATTAAAAGTCTAAATAATAATAAGATCAAAATTAGATACACAATTATAAAAAAATAACTATTCAGATTAGCAGACAATTAAACTCTTTAAATCAATATTTACTAAGAAGCAGAATAGAGATTACTAAAAATTGACAATTAATTATAGGATAATAACTTGATCAAACACTAAATTTTTTTAAATCATATGTATGCACATAATAAGTTTAGTTTTATTTACCGATAATCAGTAATTTAGATATAAATTGTATTAATTTAATTAATCTATCATATTACCCAAATACATTCAATTCGCCTATATCAACTTTTTATATGGTTAATTAAAGTTTAACTGGCTGGAGAAATTAATGCTATCACTGATTAAAAGATAGGCCACTATAATTAATTTTAAACATTAAAAGACACAATACGTGATTATATTGATTCTGTTTCAGTATTTTGAGTTCCATCTTAAGATAAACTTATCGCAATTTCATATCTTTAATATACCTTTTATGAAAAAAATCTTTTTTTATTGAAATGTCAAATTGACAATAATACAGGTTTTAATAATAACAAATAATAAAACTATTTAATGACACTTTTTTAAACTTAGTCGCTAAAACATTAATATAAGTTAACAATTTAGATATAGATATTTATAAAATATTCGAAAGCATACACAGACACTAAAATAGCAGCTACTAATCATTCTAAAATATATAATCCTGATTCTAAATCTTTAATAGAATGTGTTAAGTTTTTCATTAAATATCTTTATAATAAAATTATACATATAATATATGTTATTTATAATAAGCAAAGAAGAAGATGAAGAAAAATATGACTACGATGAAGAAGAATTAGAAATATTCGAGGCTCATTTGGGATTGTGAAGAAAACGTGTTTTTTAGTCTAACTACACATTAATAGAGGCAGCTGGAAACACAATAAAATAAATGCTGGTGGTTTTCATCTTGAGTGACTTGATGCTTGAATAATTGTTAATATTAATAATTTAAACACAAATTGTAATACAAAAATTAGGGGGGGGGGGAAGTTTCCTGCACTGGTATTATATAAAAAAAGATTTTAGGGAAGTTTCCTGCACTCTTTTTTTAATTTTTTGATTTTTATTTTTTTCATCAAATTACTTTATAACAACCATCAACAAACTTCAGGACTATTTTTATTTTTATTATCATACTTTAATTTATTAATCAATATTCAATATCTCTCTTCAGATTCCAAAAACTCTGACATTTTTTATATGGTAATTGCAAGTTCTGTCTCTTAAAATATTATAATGATTGTATCCGATTGTTATTGTAATTATGATTGAATTTACCTTTTTCTTACCATACCTATATAATGTTAAACTATATTTTCTTGAACTACTTCAATGATGAGCAATGTGGTCTTAATATTAAATGGTTCATAAAAATATTAAATTTGTTAATTTATGTCAAATTTATTAAATTTACATAAATAAAATAAAGCGTGCAGGAAACTTCCCCCCCCCCCCAAAATTATTATAATAATACCTTGATTTGAGGATGTTTTTATAATTAAGATATTAAATTGAAACAAAAATTTTATTTAATTTCTATTTATAAAACTAATTTAATAATCTTCTTTAAATGAAATAAACAAAATGGCTTGCTACAGCCCCGTTTCTAATAAGCGTTTTTGATAAATAATAAATTTAATATAATATTTCATTTTTTTAGTTTGTATAGATGAATTACTCTTTAAATTACTTCAGCTATTAACACGTACTAATTTATTGTTTAAGAAAGCATTAAATCTTAGCAATTTAATTTATGAGCTAGTCAATAGAATTTATCAGCAGTTAATCAGATTTAAACTTATTAATTTTGTCTAGTTACCCATTCACAGATCCTACAATTTAAGCTTATTTGGCACTAAGAGCAATAAGTCTAACAACAAATCTACAAATTTAACTTAATTCAGAAACAAGAATTCAATTACTACAACAAATGATCGAGCAAATCAGTTTGGATGCAAGGCACATATTGATAATCAAGTTGTAACAATAAATTCATCGATTTCTATTCTTATATTCAATAGCAACTTCAAATCCTACCTCAGCTTTAGTTAAAATGAACTCAAATAAAATAATAATTTTGCTAATGTAACTAATAAGCAATATATGGATGGATTTATTTTTAATTAATCTGATGTTCATGCATGTTTTATTATCGTATGGTGTAGTAATAATAATAATTCCTACAGATTAGTTGTAGTGTGATAGTTAATCATTTTCATCAACCACTAATCTAGATTTATTTGCTTTACTTAGAGATACAGAATTGCTAGGTTTTAGGGGATTTATAATTTATAATTTGAAAACTAAAGTTAATTAAGCATTAAAGTAAAATTAAATAGAAATCTAATAATTCAAATTGAAAATAATTAATAAAAAATTTCTTCTTCTTCATCATAATAGGCATCTTTATCTTGATTAGCATTTAAGGCTTCTAAGTCCTGCAAATTACCTGCCCAATAACCTTTACTTTTAAATATAAATTTAATTTATTATTCTCAAATTATAAAATAAATTTTTTTAAAGACGTTTAGGTTTCAGTTGTGCTTTCTTTGACTAAAACTAAAATTAATTGTTAATTAAAAGGCTTATAAGTTGATGTTTTTATAAGTCACAATAATTATTAAGATTTAACTTGTGTTTTTGTGAATTCTTCTTTTAGTTTATTAAATCAAAGTCTAGGGGGTACTAATATGGTTATAGGTATAAATATCGGTTTAGGGGAACCTATTTCAGCAACACAACTATAATATATATATATATATATATATATATATATACCAAATGAAGGAGATTTAGAAATTAGATCTAGTTGTATTGCGATTATTTATATCATAAGAACAGGAGTTATTGGTAATAGTTATGCTTATGGTAACTATCATTCAATTGGTAATTTAAAGATATCTTCTTTATATAATTATTGAAAATTAGAATATTTAAGCAGGCATCATTTATAATTAAAATTGTAAATATTTTATAATTATTATATTCAATCTGATTAATGATAATATATAAAAGATTCCAATTGGATGTTTTTGATATCTATTTTCGCTTAAACTTTAATAAACTAATTAAAAGTACTTTTTACTTAAAAACATAGTTCACATTAGAAATTATAATTTATGCGCTTTAGAAAAAGAATTAAACATTATAAAGAGTTATTTAATAAGAAATAATATATTATATTTATAAAATTCTGATTATTTATTCATTATTCGGCAACCGTTATTAATTTCTCTACAAGTCTCTAATTTTATTGAGACAACTCTAGTTTAAGATTTAGTAACTCATAATTACGTGCATAAAAGAATAATACATTACGAATTTAATTATCAACTATTCACCAGGATGCCTTAAATTTGAATCAATTGCTTCTACATTTCAGGCAATGAACTATCAAACTTAACTTGGATTTATTACAACACTTTAATCGATACTTTTTAAAGTTACAGGATTTATCAGTAACAACTATTGCTTTAACAGCTAATACAACTGAGCCTACTAATGGCTCTTTTCCCTTAAATATCAACTCTAAAAAACTAATCAATGTCCTTAATTAGTACTAAAACAAAAGATCATTTTAATTATGTATAACTTACGACTTATTACTCAACTTAACCTTTTACTGGTACAAATATAGTGTTAATAGCAAGTTTAACATCTAGCTCTAGTTTTACTGTATTTTTTGACAACAGCAGTTTTATATTTTAAGTAAGATATAATGGTGCTAATATTTAATTGAAATGAATGATTTGTTTTGATTAAACAACTTCTGCTAGTATAATTAATTTGACCGTAAAAACACGCATAATATTTATTTGTATTATAATTTTTGAAATAATTTTATTTTTTCCTTATTTTTTGAACATTTGAAATACATAAAAATGAATTTTAACAAATTCTTAAGCTAAATATTATCAAATTATTTTATCACATAAATTTATAAGTATTTAATTTAATTATTTATTTATCTTTCTAAAACATTCAAAATTTTGGCTATCTTAACTATTTGTCAACGTATATTTATTTTGTTAATTTTTTATCTATAAAAATTTCTTAATTTAAAAATGTATATATAAACCAAAAAAAAATCATTTAATTGAAGGAATTTAATTTAATAATTTCATAGACTTATGAAGTTAACAAGATTAATTTAGCAAATTAATATAAAAATGACTAAGATTCAATGTTTTATAGGCTTAAATTCTTTACTTAAGTTTTAAAATTTATTTAGTAATTGAGATTCTTATTTTATTTAATTAGATTAATATGAGAATAATTATATATTTTAAACCAATAATGAGTAATTAATTTTATATTGAGCAACTAATTGACGTTTCCATTTTCCTATAATATTTATTATAAATCAATTCTCATGTTCTAACTATCAATTAATATTAGATGTTTGTTTGCGAATGTTTAAATTACAAACCAAAAAATTTTAAGATAATAGAAATTTTAAGGAAATTATGAATGAATTATATTAGAAGTTATTTATCTGAATATATTTGTTATTTTATTGTGGGTTATGTGGCCATTAGGTTTTAAATACTTCTCAACTTTATTTTTAAATATTTTAAATATACTAGTCCATCATAAATTATAACATTAAATGACATTCTTTTTTAAACCCCTAAAAAATAATTTATTAAAAAAAATATTTTATTCAGTTTTATTATTAAAAATATATTCGAAATAAATTTGGATGCTAATTTAATGCATATAGATATAATTAATTCTATAGAATTATGATGAATATAAATTTTTCTTTTGTAAATTGTCTTTTTTTCTTAAATGCATTATATGATCATTGTTATTATTTATTAATACACATGCCTATATTGTTTATAAGCACTATGATTAACTAAAAGTTATTTCAATTATTTTACTAATTTAAATTAATAACTTTAGTATATAAGTTGTAACTGCTTTACAATTCATTATCTTAATTTAATTTTTTATAAAAATTAAAAATATAACATTTCGATTAAAAATGGGCAGTATCATTTTTAAAAATATATTATTACCAAACCAATTTTTGATTTCAAGATTAGGAGATAAGTTATTATAGTAATAGCTAGATTCTTTAAAGATTACTCAATAAAGTTCGTTATTACGTACAAGACAGATATCTAAATTTCTTAATTACTATTATATATTATATAAATTTATTTGAAAAATAATGTTTGCTTTTTTAATATAAAATTGACTTAAAATTTTGTTAAAATTCATTTTTATTTATTTTCAGATTTTTAAATTACTTAAAAATAATTACGTATTTTCAGAAGGGAAATTATCAAATAAAATCTTTTATGTTTAAGGGGGTCATAGATTTAATCAGCTAACTTAGAACTTTAAAAATTTAAAAACTAAAAATAATTAGGGTTTCAATATCTTTTTAATTAAAAGAATTATATTGATTCATAAACATTTTCAAATTACTAATCCATCACAACAACAAAAATTGTTTTAAAAGAATGTAGAATTTTGAGAGTAAAAATAATAAAATACAATTGAAAAAGTTTTACGTTTAATTTAAAAAAAACTTTTATATTATCTATACTTCTATTCTTTTAAATACATATTTAGCATTAATGTACAGTGTATTTTGCTATACAATATACAAACGCTCAAATTATTTACTGATGTTTAATCAAAATGCTTTTATAGCTCTCCTGCTCAATCGTTTAATCTCTCTTTAACAGAGTTAAGTGTAATACTTACTAGAAGCTATTTACTTGACATTAATCTTCTTGATTGACTCTTTATTACAATAAGCTCCCAAAAATTATAGGTTTAGGCCTTTTTTTTATTGAAATGATTTTAATGATTAAATCAAATAAATCTTAATTTGTTAATGGGAGCGTGAATATAATTTGGATTAGCAGTGATTATTAATTGAAAAAAGGATTCGGGATCTTGGGTACTATTGCAATATAAATGTTGCTTTTTCAATACTTTCAAAAACATTCTAAAATTATAAATTAAATGTTGCTCTGGTATCAAACGTCGTAATTCCCAACTTGATGATTTAATGATTAATTACATCTTGCCATTTGATAAATTTCACAGTTTAATCGAAGTTTTAAATGAAATTAAAACTAGGATTCACAATGACACCACTCTATTCTATGATTGAGAAAAAGGGGAGATTCTTTGTTTGGCTTAGTATAGTGACTTATGAGTGAAGATAAGAGACTATCTTTGTTTCATAAATGATTTTTTATGTCATCAACTCCTAGAAACTAGGGTGGAATCAGGATTCTTGCTACTAGATGCACTTTCTAGAATGATTAAGTTGTGATTATCGGCCTTAATATAAGAGGTATTCCTTAATTTGCTTAAAATCATCAATCATCATGTCATTAACTCAGACTCCTTTCACATGTCATCTCGTTGAATCTTGTGCTAAGTTATGCTTTATAATTACAAAATGATGTTTTCCATTCCTGCCTTTACCAATTTACTTTACTTGTTATTCTGATTCCTTTTCGATTCAAAAAAATTGTCATGGAAATTTCCTATTAAATTGTTCAGAATTACGAAAAAATAATTACCTAATCCTATTAAAAAGGCTAAGGATTCCTGAAGATACCATGACTGAGTTAAAATCTCCTCGTAACTCTCATAATGCATTTCATTACTATTCTGCCTCCTTTTTTCTTCATATTTCTAGTTGTTATCAAACTAAACAGCGGCAATGTCATTTCTTTTGAAACTGAGAGATGTTTTCCATCAGGGAATGCATGACTTTATAATTATTACTACGTTTCTGGTTATTACATTCTAATCGGCCGTAATAATCAAAAGTAATTACAAATAGAAATACTTCTTTATTTTAAGAATTAACGAAAGCCAATGCAGAATCAACAAAAAACTTATTAAATAAATTAATGGTTTAAATACTAAATGGCTCTTGCCAGAAAGATAAAATTAAAAATTTAGGTCTTTAGGAGCAATAGTTCATCAAAGAGGTATTTTCAATGTAAATTTTTTCATAATATGGTTTTACCTTTAATTCATTGCATATATTATTCTCTAGCTGCACCTTCATATATTAAGATAATTGCTTTGTAGTTATGATCCAGCTATTATGATGAATCTTATTAAGTGTAGGAAACTAATGAACTGCTCTAAGTTGAATTTAACTTAAGAGGAGATATAGATAGCAATAGCTCCATTTATAGATTATTTAACTATAATTAAAATAAGGTTTAAGAAAATTATGTTAATTAGAGTAGAATATGAATATTGTTGCTTGAGGAATTATTGATATAAAAAAGATAATAATAATAATGATGATGGCTAGCATTTAATTTTTTGTTTATTTTTATAATAGTTTAAGAATATATTATATTAAAAAACTGATTAATTTTTTAATTGATCTTGACAATCATCTTAATCCATTAAAAAATATTATTTTAATTTAATCAATAATTCTACCTTTACTTATGAATATGTTTTAAATCATAATAATTGTAATATGAATTAAACTACAGGAACTTAAAAAAACCAATAATTTAACATTAATTCATTACGTTGATTTAGGGTAGATTATATTAATATATATTTATACTTTTTTGGGTCTATTATTAAATTAGAAAGTTAATTCCTAGGAGAGGTACCCAATCTCACTTAGGACTTTCTAATAGAGCTTTCTATTACACTAAGGCCTACATGGAGGGAGCGGGTTAAGGGTGCAACGCATGAGGCACCAGTCTGAGGGGTTCAATCTGTCAGCTATTTAGGTAAAATAGCATATTAATCGTGAATATAATCAATTAATTAACTTTGTACATTTCTATTTAATTATATTAATTTTATTATATTTTTAGGTACTCTACCGCATTTTAGCTGTTTTGCGGTAGAGTACCTTAATTATATTAATTATTGATTTATTTAAAATTAAATGCTATAGATAAGTATGAAATTAAGTTTATACAAAAAGTAATATATAATTTAAAATTAATAAAAAAATTTAATAAATAAATAATTTTAATTATTTCAAACTTAATCCTATTAATAAAGTTGCTTAATATAGCAACAATTAAAGAATATTCTCATTTTTTTATTAATTTTAATTATATATTACTTTTTGTATAAACTTAATTTCATACTTATCTATAGCATTTAATTTTAAATAAATCATTTTAAAATTAATATAATTAAGGTACTCTACCGCAAAACAGCTAAAATGCGGTAGAGTACCTAAAAATATAATAAAATTAATATAATTAAATAGAAATGTACAAAGTTAATTAATTGATTATATTCACGATTAATATGCTATTTTACCTAATTACACTCTTCAAGAGGGCTGGATCCTAAGATTTCCCTTCATTAAATGAGTTTGCCTGGCTTGAGTTCAGTTTCCTAGGAAATAGGAAGAAGGATGAAGGTATGCTCTGCCTTCAAAAATGAGAAGATGAAAACAATTGAAGCTAACTATAAGGATTTTTCTCCCACACCGGGTTAGGGTGATAAAACTACCACAGCGAAAGGACAGGGATTACGTTTCCCAACAGCGGTGGGACCGGTAAGCGTTTTTCTCCAGATTCTGTCACTCTAGTTGAATTCAACTAACTCTGTCCCCGGGTTATAATTGCCTGACATCTTGATTCAGGAGGAGACTAGGTGATAGTGAGACTAGTTTTTTCGGAGTTTTCTACTTCATGATTGCGCGACACGGAATAGCCACGTCATCTCACTCAGATACGTCTACGTCACGACTGAGATTGATGGTTTGATTTTAGAATTAAACAGTGATATTTTAAAATTTAATTGATGTGAATCAAATTAACTACTTTCTTTTGGGTTTAAATTCACAAAAGATAACACATAATATAATTCATTAACTATTTTTTGAAATAAAAGTTTATTTAATTAATCAACACTTAACGAAATTAAATTATAAAATCAAAAATTTATTTTAGATAAATTAATTAATAGCCTTTCTTAATATAAACGTATAAATGGATTCCACAACTCAAGATAATAAACTTAATTAAGTTCTATTTTTAAAAAGATTTTCACTTTAAATTTGCTAAAATCATATTTATAATATAAATTATCTATAAAATTTCTAACTTTAAATCATAAAAATTTAGATTAATGCGATTTAATATGCAGTACCTTAAAAATTCAATTCAATTCAATTACAAAACTATACCTAAAATATCAATTATTGATAAAATAGATAATATTAGGAAATTTGAGAAAAAGAGATTAATTCATATAATAAAGCTAATCTCAACTGGCAGCAATTAGACCAGCGTGTAAAATCATTCAGATTAATAAACCTTTAGCATAAACTGATTGATCATTATAAAGTTTTATATTTTTAGCTATTTTTAAAATATTAAGGCGTACTAAAAATTGTATATTGTACAGTTTTATAATTAAAGTTTTTTATAATCAATTGTGTAGTTTAAGAAATACTTAGATACTAGTGTAAATATTAATATTTAGTTACACTGATAAATGTGAAGATCACTCGCTCTCTTGGTCTAATTCTTATACCATTTTCTCTTGCCTATTAGTTTCAAGATCGTTCCTTTCAATATGTGTGTGTCCTAGTTCTGTTTCTTCGTCCTCCAGCATCTGTGATCCCCGTCTTCTTTCACACGCAATCGAAAGTTCGAGACCGGTTCGACCACACTAAAAGGGAAATTTTCGACTGCACGTAACATCTCCGGCTATTCTGTTTCAAGTTTATTGTGAGATATTGTTGTAATGTCTAACCATTATTGGCGCAGTAAAAATATGAATGCATTACAATGTGTTTTTGCTTATCATTCTCGACTTTGCTCCTAACCTCAAGAATGTGTCTTTCATTCACTCTAATATCTTTTTCGTTTTTTAAGGGCACTTCCATATAAGACTTGTTCTTCATTACGAATATTATTATGAATATTTTAAATATCACTTCTCTTTTACTCGTTTGAGTAAATAAGTTCTTTCATTTTCAATATATTAATATTTACACTTATAAATAGTTATTTCTAAAACTGTACAATTGATTATAAAAAACTCTAATCACTAAAACTGTGCGATGTACAATCAGTTTATGCTAAGGATTTATTAATCTAATTGCAATTTCACGCTGATCTAATTACTGCCAGTTGAGATTAGCTTTTTTATATGAATTAATCTCTATTTCTCAAACTTCCTAATATTATCTATTTTATCAATAATATCATATATCACAACTATGACACTGCGCTAAACTAAATACTATTTCAAAATATATAATTAAATAAATGCGATGATTTCTAATTACAAACCATACTCTAAATATTTTTCGTATTTTGAAATATGGGCTCGTAAATACTTCATTTTATTACTTTAATATAATTTTATTTTGATTTATTTAAAGACAGTTTTTTGAATTTTTATTTCTCATTTTTAATAAGATAGAATTTATGAATTGAAAGTGAATTTCTTTAATAAATGCATAAATTGCTTTAAATATTGTTCTTTAGCAGCTATTTAAGACTAGAGTGGTACTGGCCAACACTCTTATAGGCCTCATTTTCCTCATCTTTTTCAACTTAAATAGCTTTGCATTCAGTGGATAAATCCTCACAAGATATTCTGCTCATTTTCGTATCGGTACCATCGTCAAATTCCCATTGTCCAGTGAAGCAGTTGCCCATACCTCATCCACTTCTAGGTTCAATCGTGATTTTTCAAAGATGCTATAGGCGGAGAGATTTCCATTTTGTTTAGTAGAAATTATTAAAAATAGAGAGATTGAATAAATTAAATTAAACGGATTAAAACTATAATAGTTTTTATGATAAAGGATTAAATTTGTTAGTAATTGTTTTAATTTATAGAGAATTTTAATTAGCAATTTCTTAATTAATTTTAAACTGGAATTTATTAATTAAGACTTAGTTTAATTTAATTTATTCAATCTCTCTATTTTTAATAATTTCTACTAAACAAAATGGAAATCTCTCCGCCTATAGCATCTTTGAAAAATCACGATTGAACCTAGAAGTGGATGAGGTATGGGCAACTGCTTCACTGGACAATGGGAATTTGACGATGGTACCGATACGAAAATGAGCAGAATATCTTGTGAGGATTTATCCACTGAATGCAAAGCTATTTAAGTTGAAAAAGATGAGGAAAATGAGGCCTATAAGAGTGTTGGCCAGTACCACTCTAGTCTTAAATAGCTGCTAAAGAACAATATTTAAAGCAATTTATGCATTTATTAAAGAAATTCACTTTCAATTCATAAATTCTATCTTAGCTGTTTTCTTTTTATCAATAATAATTTCACTAACACTTCATTTAATCTTCATGTGCTAATGTATATACAAAAGATCTTTTTATTCATATAATAACTGTGATATTGTGATATGATTGTAAATAGTTGGTCCAAGAAATTATTGTGAGACTGATATATTACTATAGCATACTAAAATTCAATTGAAGACTTTAATTTTGTATTTAAATATATGAATATTTTGATAATTAAGGTTTATATTAATTAATCAATTCCTTGGTGTCAGTAATGAAAATTTGGTGTTAAACTTAAAGACATGCCAACATAATTCAGAATATAGATGGTAAGAAGAATATTAAGTTACAATAAGTTAAGCCGCTTGCTTTCTTTATTATCAAGTCGTAATCAGAGATTTAAAACTATTAGTCCAATAATAATCTTAATAAATCTGTCAATTAGAGATAGTAAATTAAGCTCTGGGAAATTAATGAGTTATTATTTTATTTATTTAAAAAAGAATATATAAAAATTAATCAATAATCATCTCTATAATTTTTACTCACAATGCCACCTTCTTAATTAGAAAAATTATAGACATTATTTATAATTAATGCATTTATAACAACTGTTGTTCTATAAACTTTTCTAACCTCACATATAAATATTTCAGCTTGATTTTAATCATATTTTTAAGATTAATATTTAAACTTCATTTTATATTAATTATAAATTCATTCAAAATTGTCGAGAGTAATTCTTTTACATTTATTTTTATGTTTTGTTTGTAGTTTAATTAAATTAAAATTAATCTGATTAACTTTTAAATTATTTAAATTAAGCTTTAAAATCTGAATAAATTTAGTTGATTCCAAATAGATATAAAGATCAATATATTGTAGTTATTAGGGTATTTTATAAGGTTTTTTAATATAGTTTTGTGGTGAAAAATGAGATAATATTTATAATTTAATACTGTTCTATTTCTTTTCGTAATAGTCATTATCGTTTTTGGATAAAGATATATTAATTAGGGATTTTAGAAATAATACAAAAAGATTTTGTTTTTTATATTAAAAAAACTCGAGAGAGACTAATTTAAGGAGTTGCCTCTGAAAATCACAAGAATAAAAATAATGTCAAAATATTAAATTTAATTTAAGTTTTTCATAAAAGTCTTGTTAAACAAAGTCATCTTAAAATACATTTTGATTGCTTATGTTGAAGCTAGTTTAACTTTTTAAAAAATGAATTTATATTCAATCAGGATTCGTTAATTCCAAGAAACATGTCAAAATTTTGTTGTTAAATAGTCAGTCAGTCGTTAAAATTATTATCAAGCCCGGTAACTTTTAAAATAATTGTAAGGCCTGGCCAACCCATTAGATAGTTGTCAGGCGAGATAATTTTAGATGTTATGTTCCAAAAAGAATTTAGACTTATAGAAAAGGATTAAGACATTGATCTAAGTATCCCTATAAAATATAGGGGGGTCCATTAATATCATTCAAGATATTCAAATCAGCATCCTATAAATGCCATTTATACTTTAACTAAAAGCAAAAGGAATTAACAAAACTGAAAAGGAATATTAGAGTAAAAAATAGAACAAAGAGAAAAAAATTATTGCAAAAGTTATAAAATAAATTTAAAATCATTGATACTTAAAGGACTTATAAACATTAGAAAACTTTTATAGCCTGAAAATTATTAAAAAGATTGTTAGGCGATGAAAAAATAAATTAAATGTAAATATTAATAAAAAAATAATTATTAAAAAAGGAAAATACATAATAAGTTAAGGAAAGTGATACTTACATGACTTTTATGAATTAAAAATTGAAGAATTTCAAAGAAAAAAAAGCCCTCTTTCCGCCTTTAATATATCACAATAGTCCGTTAGGATGTAACATTTGTAACTAATATGAAGAAAGACCTCTCTTTATAAAGCACACTTACATATACCATTTCATCAACATTAATAAGAAATAATATTTGAAAATAAAAGAATTATCTTGAATTTACAAAGTCTAAATATGCGATGATTAAGATAAAACTTCTGATATATTAATATATAGGTATATATATATACTTAATGTCACTTGATAGAGAGTCTAAAAATATAATATTTATAGTAAATTATAATTGTGATGAGTGTTTGGGAAAAAAATCTGGTTTTGATTATTAATGTACAGGTAATTTTTATAGTTAAAGTGATAATAAAAATTTAAAATTTTATATTTTGTCTGCTATTAAGAATGAGCTCGTGTATTTGTATTATTTTGAAATTAAATTAAAATAAATATTTGGAAATTAAAAAATTAGAATAAATAGGATACTCTATGTAATATTCAGCTTGATGGCTGTGGACGCTGAGACAAAAAAATGCTTTAACTTATTGCTGACTTTGTCGTAAGACTTAAATAAGATAATTGTTAAAATCATTGTGTGAACAAACATCATTAAAATCTTTAAAAAGGGCATCGTAATGTTTTTGTATTAATTATGAATTTTTAAAAATAAAAAACTGCTATAATTAATAAATTATCAACATATATTAAAATATTTTCAAAATATAAAAGAAAATGGCGTTTTATTTAATCAGAGAAGCAAAATAAATCAAACCTTAAGATGACAAGATTTTAAAATAAGTAATTTATCCTTATAAATTATAATTAAAGCATATTTAATTATCTATTGTGAATTATAATATTATAGTATTAATCAAATCATTTTTTATTATTTATCTACAGATTTTCAATTTATAATCTGCGATAGAAACATTACCTAAATTTCATTGAAAAATTATTGAATCTTAGAGAATAGATAATTAAACCTGTTATTTCTTCATGCAAAAGAAGTTCTTGATAATAACAAAAGATTTTGAAAATTTATTAATAAATATTAAATAAATTTTAAAGGCATAAAATACTGTGAATATTAGATTTTATTAAATATCTAATAAGTTGATTTTTTCCCTCTAATTTCTTATTTTTAGATGTAATTTAATTATTATTATATAAAACATGCAAGTTATTTATTTTGAATACTTATTTTATCCTAATGTACCGATAAATTAAAATGCTGTTAAAACATTAGATCATAAATAATAAATAAATAAATAACTTGCATCGAGGGTTCAAGACCCCCTGAGCATATCATTATGAAAGGACTAGGTCCTTTTTGTTAGATCCTCACTGAGATCCAGGATCTGGTGGTTCTGGTACATGAGATACTTGTAGCATAATTTTGTTGATTAATTAGCTCCTTATTTGTAGTTCCTCCAATTTGATTGTCATAGATACTGAGGGAAAGGCAGATGCAATGTCTACGAACCATAGCTGTTTGTATTATTGTTGTTTAATTATGTTAATAAGTTCCGTTATATGTTTCCCCATTTGTTCGCCAGGCATAAAGCCTATTTGTTCTTTTGCAACTGTTAACCAAAGTTTGTAAGAGTAAAGTCTTGAACAGGAAGCTTCCATCATTTTCCTCAAAATTGAGATCATTGCAATTCGCCTGGTCTTGTTTATTGGAGGTTAGATAGAGTCTGTTTTTGAGAGAAGCATTAGGTTTGCATCATTGACCCAGAGGGGTACTACTTAGTTATTGTTTACCCAGTTCTCAATTGTTTAGAGTGCTGGTAGAGCTCTATCGTATTTTCTGATCCATCGATCACTTATGTTTTCTGGACCAAGTGCTTTATCTGTCGAAAAGTTTCTTATGATGCCTGGTAGAAGTATATGTCTCTTAGTATACTTCCAGTATACTTCGAGTATACTGATCCTATCTCTGATTAGGTAAATTTATCTTGGTCTTGGAGATCAGAATTCTTGAAGGCCGGTATAAACTGGCCAGAAACTTAAATTCCGATGTACTGCTTAGCAGCAATGACACTGTCTGAAAGTGAAAGATTTTGATTTGTTGGACTATTTTTCCTTTTGTAGCTCCTATACTTTTCTGGATGATACTATTGGCGT
The DNA here is from genome assembly GCA_000711775.1 of Oxytricha trifallax. Taxonomy (NCBI): domain Eukaryota; phylum Ciliophora; class Spirotrichea; order Sporadotrichida; family Oxytrichidae; genus Oxytricha; species Oxytricha trifallax. The sequence goes on from ARYC01018798.1 coordinate 38,829, forward strand.
CTTTAAGGTTGCCTTCGATCCAGAGTTGTTTGATTTTGTTAGCAGCATAGAGAAAATGTGACTTGGCTTAGATTTGTTACCCACCATACCAAGCGGAGTCCTCTTTGAGAAGTTTGTTTACCTAGGGTTTTGTGATTTTTAGTTCGACTAGACTGTGATATTGATATTCAAACTCTTTGTATAGTATCATAAGATCTGAAGTAGATAGTAGTTAGTATTACTTGTTCACTTACTTGTTGGCTAGGGTGGAAGATATATTCGATGTTTGAGTTGGAGTCTGGTCTGGTTACTAAATAGGTATTAGTTAAAGATTAAGCCACGTAATTAAGGTCACCGGTTATTAAATAGGAAGGGTCTTGGAAATGAGTAGACAACCAATCTTCAAAGTAACTTTTGTAAGATTAGAACTAGGATGAGATGTAGAGATTAACAACCTTTATTTCTAGATCTAGCAGATCTAGTGTAACAGATAAAGGGATTTTACAAGCTAGCTGAGAGACTCTTGAGAGTCCTTTCCTAATGAGAGTGCAGGTGCCATGTATACCATCTTTGATTTTTTTTCTAGAATGGTAGCAATCATAGTTGGGGAAGAAAATCTTTGAATGTCTCGTCTCTTAAAGAGTGACGATGTCTGGATCAGTTTAGGAGATAACTTTCTCCAAGAAGATCAACGAGTCTAGCGAAGAGCATCTCATGTTCCAATTTACCACTTTTAGGTTGGAAGCTTACATACTGACTCGTGCTTAAATTAGTAGGTTAGATCTTTAACTTTCTAATTTAATACTTACAGAAGATCATTTAAATGTTAAGATTTCTTCTATCCCGGTAATAAATGCCCATTATTTAACTGCAGTAATGATAAAACATGGGAATTTATAGGTAAGACACGATGAAAGGAAGAAGAAATAAGTATTTAAACAACAATTTTGATTGTTATTTTTCTTTCTTATAAATGGAATAATTTTTAGGCGAAATAACAATTACAGATACTCTAATCTTTTTTGATATTTATAAATTACACTAAGAGAAAAATTTACAAATCAAAAGTTAGAACTTAAGTAATGCAAGAACAGCTATTACTGTAAAGATGTATAATGAAATTATAAAAATCATATTTACATGTAAGATCTTAAGATTAAAGTAAAATACCGGAGAAAAGAGTAAATTTCCCATTATTTGAGTAGAAAATTATAAAAGATATCAGAGTTAAAATAATAAAATGCTTGTAATTATTTATAAAATTAATGAATTAAATTTACAATAAATGAATAAATTATTTAAGGCTGAAAAAACTAAAAATCTAATATAATAAACTAATAAACAGGTAAGGTCATTTCATTCGGAGTTCATGAATATTTAATTAAACAAATAAAAATTTAAATTTTGAACAAAAATTCATAAGAAACATAGAACATCTTCATATTTAGCAAAAAATATATTTTGAAATAAATCTACAATATATCAATCAATTAAAGATTTTAAAATGATTAAAACATAAATATTATGTTTTTAATGATTGTGAAATAATACAAAATTATCTTTGTACCAATAATTTCAAAGCAACTTAATGAATCTATAATAAAACCTGCTTTTTTATTTATCCCTATATTTTCATTTTAAATTTAACCTTAAAAGAATCGTTAGTACTGAGCTTCCCAAATCCTGGTAAGTATAAAAAATATAAATATCAAATACATCAGTATTTTTGAGATAGAAAGGCCAACAAGATATGGATTATCTCAACAATTTAATGTCTTAAAAAAACATCATTTATAGTTTAATAATTACTAAACGTATTTTCAATTGTTCACATTGAAAAGTTAAAAGTTTTAAAAATAAATATAGCCAATTTTAAAATATATTAGATAATCTTAATAAATCTAAACTGTTCCATAAAATTTATCGAATTTTTTATAAAAATATATCTTTGTAATGAATTTATTATTTTTCCCCTCAACATAATTGCGTTGTTTATTAAATTTTATGGTTAAAATAGAAAACTTTTTATCATTTTATAAAAAACTACAACTGTTTTTAGAGGCTTCTCTACCCTACACTTTTGGTTATTAAAGAGCACTAAACACTAATACACAATTAATAACAAGGCTATTTAAAAAGGCATGACCAAGAACGAGGATCGGGAAGATTTGCTTTACCTTAAATAAGTGTTTTTGTAACAAAAAACCTTCGTAAAGGAAATGAGACCCACCTTTCATCACTATCCAGCTACTAATCATCTAAATCATTGGTTTATTCGGTAAATAGAAGTCAAAATTGAAAAATATACATTATTAACGAGATATCTTTGCTAGAAGATCTTTGCAAATCTACTAAAATTGCTAATAATAATAATAATAATAATTTGATCACATTTAGGTCTCTGGGGACCCTAGATCAATAAGCAATAAAGCATATAAGGGTCAAGCCCTTTTAATATTATTTAAATCATCTGATCTGTTCAATCTCTCTGATTGTCTCATCAATGATCTATTTCGATTAATTCTTTAATAATTAACTCAAAATAATCTGTTCTTGTGAGCCCACAACTGTCTTAAATATACTCTTTCTCTATAAAAGTTGAGTACATGTTTCTCGATTTCTCTCTCTTCTTCTTCGCTATCTATGGAGCTTACTCTATCATAAACTCCGAACTCAACATATTCTTGGAGTTCTTGCATCGTCTCGTCAAAAGCTCTCAAAGTTCTGTAGCTATTTTCCATGCAATCTGTAAGATTGCAGATTGGACACCATTTCCCGTTGATTTTTAAGTCAAACAAACCCACTTCCTGAAACATCTTTAATTAAATTTTATTATTATATAGTATAAAAGTCCCAAATCTTTTATATGTCAATAAATAATATTCTTTAATTGTGTTGGTTAATATCTAGATTTTAGGTATAAATCTATGGGGTTTAGGGATTTAGGGGTTTTCGGGGTTTTCAAAAGTTTCTCTGGCTTTGGGCCAGAGTTATTGTTAGGTTAGTAGTTGTTTGTATAGCAGTAACCTTTGTGTGTTGGTGTCTACTCCCTGGTAAGTATATTGTTAGTTGATATAGTTATTAATTTTAGTATTAAATATCATGATAATATTTGGGTGATTCCCATCATATCTTTGGATCAACTAAATTGAAATACTTGGGTGATTCTCTAATAGATTTCTGATGTTTATTTACCTATTTAATATTCAAATAATAGGTTTGTTGTTAATGACGTATTAGAGTATTTTGGGGAGTGATTCCTTTTAAAACATATCTTTGTGTATTCTTCCTTAGATAGGGGGGAAGAAAGATGGTAGGTAGTAGTAAATTTAGGTTTCTGATCTGTTTATCTTTGTGAGGAATCTTATTGTGAGGAGATTTATGTAGTTTTAATGAGATTTTTGTGACAGTGTTGATCTTTTTAGAGGTTTGTTTAGTTGTTAATAGCACTGGTCAAGAGATGTTTAAAACTATATGACTGGTTTTATTCGGTCAGGCCTCATACCTAGTTGAATTGAAAAATGTCATCATGAACAGAGAGTGGACTTTTTGGGGTTGGGGTGGAGCTAGGTGAGTGAGCTAATTGGACGTAAGCTCACTATTTTTGTTGTTGTTATATAGCTAGACTCTAGGTAATCAATTCGAAAATTAAGAAAACCTAATCTTGAGTGAGTGCTCCGGTTGTGCTAGGGTTGTGTTTAGTACCTAGCTTGGTTGGAACGGGTACTAAAAGAATGTACTGACTTAAGGTTGTCAAATCTGACATACTCGATGATTAATGGCCACTCGTGAGTATGTGTGTACTTCTTTGTTAAAACGCACCTCTGGATCCTACAATCCAGCTGGGGGAAGTTCGCTTTTCGGACTAGTGAGGCGGATACCCTGCCTCTTGGTTAGAACGGTTCGACTGCCCCTCCTCGTTCCAGCCTATTTTACTTAACTTTTTAAGTTAATAATTACTAAAATTGCTACTGCTTGATTTGTAAAGTTTATCTGTGAAATATATTTAATGTACCTGCCTTAGTTTAAGGAACTTGGATTATCATATTGGTGAAGATCGTACTATTATAGGATCTTGTTTTATAAAAAAATTAGTAAGAATGCAAAGTTTTCAATGTGCAAGAGGAACACTCATACTTTTGAGTCCAAATTGAATTGGTAAGTAGTATATTTCCAGGTAATCTTTAGAAATTTTATAATCTAAATAACTTAGGAGTAGAAATGTCAAATTCTACGCACCCCATTACTTTTAAATCAATTCTTAGGAAGTGTTCACGATTTTTTTTTTATAAAAAAAAAACGTGATAGATAATATTGTCTTCAATCTAAAGGACTTTTTAATCATGTATTATATATGAATTTTAAATCAGATTAAGAAAATTTACAGCCACTAAAATGTAAGAATCTTTGGTATTCAAGTGCTGATGATTATTATTATTTTTCTTTAAAAAATAGTATTCTTTTTGCCACTCAGCCCTTTAAAGTGCCAATTTGTAATATAAGTGTATAAGCCTTATTAGTTTAGAACTAAAGAGCACGAATAGATGAGTTTGGTAGAAGAACACGACTATCTAAGGCAAGTGTTAAACTTTATTGACAATTCTTTATTCGATTTCTAGTTCACAATTAAAGTATGGGCTATAAGATCTAGAATAGGAGTGGGGTTTGTCTGTTGTAAAAATTCACGCTTCAGCAAGACGTAAACACTCAATTCAAGTGTAGGGAGTTCGCCATTTTTTTGTAAACTTCAATAATCTTGTTACAAATTTTCCTCCTTTCCTTTTCAAATATGTCCAAAACCTATCTTTTTGTAACCCTCAGTCCTAAACTAACATGATGCATACAATTAATTTCTCATTTAGCCTTTTATAGGGTTCAATGTTATAAAGAATACAATTTTATATTAAAATAATTTTATAATTAATGGCACTTGCATTCTTTAGTTTATAAATTTTAAATGACTACAAATTTCTTGATTTAGATTTTAAATTACTTTAAAATTTTAAGTTAGTTACTAATAAAGCTTGGATAAAATCTTCTAAATTACGGTTTGGGCAATTCTCAAGAACACCTTGTAGAACTCTATTTAAAGTTTTGAATTGCCCAATTAAAAAATGAATATTATAAATATCAAATATTAATTCCATTCACACAAAGCACCCTAAAACAGTGATGTTATATTTTGCAAATCTGTCCCACTTATCCCTCCACTAACTAGATTCTAATACTTAGACGCTCTTTTATGATTGTTATCGAGGGGATACATGTTGTGGATGGGATAAGTTTAAATTATATTTAAAATAAAACACACCAAAACTTTTAATCTTGATTTTCAAGGTTCTCCTGAGTTGATTATCGGGTATTTTACAAAACTTTCTTAAAAATTTTGATAAAAACATAAATTATTAAGATTATTAATTTATTAGGCTTTACTAATTTTTCCCAATCTACCTCATTGTGACAATTCTATTGGGATCAATGCTTATTTAAATTAATCTATCTTCCTGTAGTACTTACTTTGGTAAAGGATTATTACAAAAACTTACTTAGAATTATGGTATTTTTTATAAATACTTATTTCAACGAGTAATTTGTTCACTACCACACTTTAAATAAGAATAATAAATGAACTACTAATAATTCAGAATACGAAATGTAATTATTTCATCAATTTGAAAACAATGACATAACAGCAAAAGGAAGGGGGATTGGTAATAATGAAATTAATGGCTAAGATATATGGATTCAAATAATATGGTTATTAATTAATGTGAATTTGAAATTACTATGTTTATCGAGTTGATTTATATTTCTCAAAATTAACTAGCAAATACTTACTAAATATTACATTAAATTAAGAGTAAAAAGTAATATTTTTGTATCAATATATAGACAAAAATGAATAGGATGATGCTTTCTAATAATGATGATATGGATGATTATGTAGAAATTTTTTAATCAAATGAACAATTTATGAGTATATATTTATAATGAATTAAATTTAAGTAATTAATTTCAAAATAATTAAATGATAAAGATTCCCAATGATCCAAAAATTGAAAGAGAAGAGAAATTTCTTTTATTTTCCAAAGATTGATTAAATAATCAAAATTTATGATATTTCACTTGTATAATTCATAAAATATTAAAATAGTTATGCGTGTTAAAGTAGTATAAGTAAATTAATATTAGTAATTAATTATGAACTTGGTTTTAATCAAAAGTAAATTCAATTCAACTTCTAAAATGACATAATCTTTATATAGAGTAGCCAATTAAGATTGCTAAAAATATAATTAAACTATGATTAAAACTATTATTATTTAAAATATATTTAGGGAGAATTACAATAAAGTTAATAAACATAAAAAGTAAAGATAATTTATTTACACAAGCTAAGTCTAAAAAGTATATTTCGACTTAGTTCGTCATTTTTAATAATATTTTAATAAAATAATTTTAAGTATTCTTAATTGTTTATTATAAAATACTTCTACTTAAATATTCAAAATCTTTTTATTTATATGAATTTTTGAATAAAAATTTATAAAACTATTATTATAACTTTTCATTATTTAATTGTATCAATATATTTTATTCATAACTTAGGTTAAGAACTACTTTTAAGACATAAACACTATCTTTAAGATAAAAACAACCTCATGTTAGACATTTTATTTTATTTAACTTTTTTTATGATCTTTATTCTATTCCATTAAAATCTATGTTTAAACAGCCAAGGAATTTATTTAAATGCTAACAGTAGCACTGAAAAGTTCCAGGATCGCATGAAAGAATATCATATAAAATATTTAAGATTAAACTTTCAGGACTAGCTCCAATTACCATACAAAGACTATATTCATCAAGTTGTTAAACAATGCTAATAAAAAATCACCAGACACATAAAAATTTTGCTATATTAGACTTTAATAATTAGAGTATCTCAACATATCAGACACTCTTCAGCATTGGAATGGTCTTTCATTGAGAAAAAAGCACAGATGTTCCACAGATAGTTCTCAGTATCTAGAATTAGTCCCTCAAAATTGCAAAGACTATATAAGAAAGAGCTAGGTATCTAGTTAAAGGCTATAAAGCTAGTAAAAATATTTTAATCAATTCAAATTGATAAACTTACTGTATTAAAAATATTGATAAAGCTTTAATGATTGGGGAATTCAATAATTAAAATACAAAAAAAACTGGCAATAATTGCATATTAACATCTTTATTATGTTTATATTTATCAAAAGCTATTAAAAGGAGAAATACATTGGCTCTGTATTTGTGTGTTTAAATGTGACATTTTATATTTGCATTTTTAATTATTATTTTATTATTTTTTCTCTGATTCATTTGTTGTTTAGCGTTGGAATTATAATTTACTACTATTCTATGTAAATATATATATATATATATATATAATAAACCCCAATACATATATGCGTGATAAATCTATAAGTTGGTATAGTGATGATTTAATATCGATAAATAGCGAAATTCCAAACTTCACAATTTAACTTATTATGAGAGGGCCAATTCAAGAGTCTTAGAAAGAGAGTCTTTAAGAATGCTGCTAATTGCAGTTTGAGTGTTCTAGTGATCATATATTGTTGAAAGTGTTCCTTATTCTATACTTAGTCCATATGTCCATAAAATCCAGTAGCTTTCCCAACTACTTTTTGCAAAAATTCAACTTTAGTATAAACCCCCCCTCTTATAGGGTCTAAAATCCAGTCTGAAGTCTAGAATCCAAAGCCAGTCTGGACCCCCTTCAACCATGACCTCGATTTTCGAAAACGAGTGCCTTTGCTTTCCATTCTACTTTCACTGCACATTTCTACTGGTTATATGTACGTTATGAACAGTATAGGGTTGAATTCACCATTAGGCCCTCGGATTTTTCGATTTTTCCAAAAAGCCAATTTTCAATGAGGCCAGACTCGAACAGCACTCAAAAGACCCATGGCGGGTCCGCCATTTCTTGCAAGCCTACTTTTTTCACCTTTATATGTTGGTATTAACATAAGCAATGCATTTGAACTGGTTTGCGGGCTGTAGCTCTTTAAATCCACTGGATAAGTGAAGGAGAGAGGATTTTCTTATAGTAAATTTGAAGAATCCAGTGGTATTTTTTAATAATCCACCTATTAAATTTAAAAATCCAGTATATAATACTATAATCAAAACTTAAAATACCATGAATCCAGCCCAAGAGCGGGATCAGCTTGCTGAGTCTTTTCCCCTACAGATTGAAGAACGAAGCCCTGGTAAGCTTTTATCCTACTAAGCACCTATATTAGAGTTAAAGAATGATAATTCAAATGAATAGTTAGCTCAACTTCTTGAGCAGGGTGATCGAATTTTTGAAAATCTTGAAGCCAAGGCTAATATTGATGAGGGCGGCAAAGAAGGGCATTAAAGCTGAGTACAAGGGAGCCCAAGATAGCGTCAAAATCAATAGAGCAAAGGAATTCCTACATTTAAACAACTATGATTTGAGTATCCTGTTGTAGCAGGAAGATTTCAAAGGCTATTAAAAGACATGGGATTTTAAGAACGTTGTGAGAAAGTTTATAAACAATAACAAAAACAAGAAAGCCAAGAACAGCAGTGATACCAAGTCACTGGTCTCTGAAAATCTTAACCACTCCCTCTCAAACGAGGAAATGAAGGTGAGTGAGTTCCAGACACTGTGAGCTTAGCAAGTGAATCAATGCAAGCTCCAAGACCCTTACCTTAGCTGGTTATTAACTATGGCTCAATCATTGGCCATGAGATGTTGGTCAAGCACTTTGAAAGTTTCAAATAATCAAATTATTAATAAAAGGAACAGATCCTTCAAGAAATAATAGCCCGCAACACCCAATCACTCTTTTCGTTCCTTTAACACTTTGAGATGGCAAATGAACCCTAAGTGAACCAAGGGCTCTTCTATTTAATTACAGAGCTGATCTCAAGTAACTAAAAGCTAGACTAAGACTCCAAGGCTCGTATCTTCTTGGCTGCCCTCAGTTACTATACAGGGGAAAAATATCAGCCAGAAGAGAACTTAATATAAGAAGCAATTCTCTTACTTATAAGGTCACCCAATGCTAGAAAAGCTATAGGCTTAGCCAACTTGGTCTTTATTACTGAGGCAACATGTCTAAGTAAGCAGCTTGCTATAGTCTAGAAGCTAAACGACTCTAATCAAGGCATCATTCAGCTTTTGGCTTAAACATGGCACTACTTTTCAATTGACCCTTAGGTCATCAAACTAATACCAAATACCTTCTTTATAATGAACGTGCCTTTTATTATCTTGCTTAAGCAAGACTGTGGATTGAACCTTATAAGAGACATTCCTGTAGAGTATACAGAGTACTTTGTAAGAATATGTGCCTTATGCTCTGCCCCTAACTTAGAGTCTTTAAAAGACTACATATCTTCAACAAGGGCAACCTTATTATAAAAGCAAGAAGTCATCGACAAAGTCTCAATGGTGCATTTTATGAAAGGCCTTGCTTCAAGACTGCAAAGCAGAGATCAATAATGGGTAGGGAAGATTGAACAAATCAGGAAAGTATAGTAGTTGATTGTGAATGCGCAAGTCGAGAAAAATGTATAGTTAAGCATTCACACTATTGACAACTGTCTAAACTGTGACTTCTCTGACCTTGAAAGAATAATGCAATTGCCAAGGACTATGGAAGCTTCTCTGAAAAGGCTGTTAATGACCTTCTTTAGCTATTCAAGAATGAGAACTTATAAAACCAAGTACCATCCAGATTCAATAGCAGGTCTCCAAAGGAACTCTTAAGAGTAAGTGCCGAATTAGAAACTTTGGAGTAAAATTTAGGCTTCAAATTCTACTGATCTCAGGTCTTATGTTTAAACTATATCTGTGACAACCTTAACAGCAATCACTTCATTCATTTTGGTATTGGCAATGGCAAGACCCTAATATGCATTGCTTTAGCAATCCTTATTGCTCTTAAAACTAAAAGATCAGTCTTTATACTCAGCAAGAATGAACACTTAGTGCAAAGAACTTCAAACGATACTAGAGAGTCATTAAAGCAATGTAGCTTAATTGCAATCTAAACTTCTTTGCCAAAGATACTGGCATCTATTTCTACACTTACCCCTAATTAAGAAGATGCAAAAGAACAGCAAGGCTGTGAGTGTATGATAGCAAAGCTACGTATTAGTGGACGAGTACGACTGGATTATGTTTGATGGCTCTGTTGATACCATAATCAACTCTCTTGAGTACTTTCAGCAAGCTCATAAAGTGATAGAATTTTCTGGAAGCAATCTCTCTTTTACTGAAGAGAACTGTTTAAAGCTAGCTTTTCAAGCTACACCTGTAGTATTTCACACTCTTGATAAACTCTAGGGAAATAAAAAGACTCAATACCCGGATGTGTTTGTGAGCACTAATTAGAGTGATTACTTGGCTAAGATCAAAGAAATTATAATAGAGCAGCTAAGCCACTCCCCAGTTCTAATAGTGGCTTCAACTAACTATAATGCAATAGAGATAGGCCATTTGAGATCGGGCTACGACTTCACAAGTTTAAGCAGAGGGCAAGCCGCCAATATCGAATCCATGATTGAAGGCAGATACTTAATGAAGAATGCGAAAAAGGAATATGGAATATACTTGATGAATGAAGCTCATGGAAGAGGGACTGACATTCAGACGAATGATGAAATCAACTAGAACGGAGGTTCTTACCTCATCATCGCAGATGTCTTCTCTAAAAGGTCTGAAGAGCAGATTATATGAAGAATTGGAAGACTTAATACTAAGGGCAGATGCCAAAGAGTTTTGTATAGAATCAACTCCAAAGATAGTGTTGAGTAGCTTCTTTACGTAGAGTAGAATGAGATCGACCTTATATTAGACAAAAAGTTCAATGAAGTATAATTTAATTTGTAAGACAAATAAGAAGCTATTGATATGGATATTATTGATCAAGCAAAGGAGCCCGAAGTTCCTTCTGAATAGATTATAGCCATCGATCATAAAGTTGCAGTTGTAAAGGCTATAGTGGAGAAGATAGTCGAAAAAGTAGAAAGTTCTTTCATAGGAGCCAAAAAGGATATCGAGGAAGCAAAGAAGGCCTCTGAAGAGGAAATGAAAACTGAAACTGTGGCTGAAGAGCCAGACACTCAAAGTAAATTAGGGTTCTATTAACCTTATATCATAGAATTCATTGTAGAGAAGATGAGCCAGAACCCTGTGCTCTAAGACAAGCCTATTAGTGAAGTTGAGAAAATCTTCAAAAACGGCGTGAGGCGCCAATATGAGGAGATCACTTAAGAGCCAGGCAGAGAAAGATCGAAGAGCAAGGAAGGAAAGAAATAGACTAATAAGAGAAGTAGGAAGGCTTATGAGAAGGCAGAGCAGATTAAGGACTTAGTTGAAAAGTGAGTTATACTTGTAAGGAGGAGTTGCAGAGACAAGTCTTTTAGTGAAACTTACAAGGAGCATGAAGAGGTCAAAGAAAGTATGGAAGCCTGGTTGAAGAAGGCTTCAATTAAAAGAAAAACTTGAAAAGTGATATAGATCATAGGAACCCCTAAAGAGAGGGATTAAAAAGAAGATGATTATAAAGCTTAATTTCTAAAAGAATTCACCATATTCTAACTCTTTCTATTAGTAGTGTTCAGAGAATGGATAAGAATAGAGACCAGCAGAAGCCAAAGGCTGAAGTTCTGCACCTGCCCTTCCAGATTCTGAGAGCCGAAGTCTTGCATAACTTGCTCCTTCATTTTGCGTAAGTCAAGTACTTCACTTTCCAAGTTATCATGCTCTTGCTTCAGCTCTTAGTTTCTTATAGAAAGAGCTGCCTGTCTGACTTCAAGGCTGTCTCATAATCTTTCACCTCTTCAATTTCATCTCTTGTTCTCTTTCTTTTAGATGAGTCCTTCATGAGATTCACAGCTTTGCCTCTCTCGGCTACAAAGGAAATGTAAAGAGAGTAAACTTACTGCTGAAGCTGAGGCATCTAGAGAGTGCGTCAACAAATTCAGGTCTCATTTCAATGACTAGGTCTCTGCTTTGCTCAAGCCTATCTTTCCGTTAAAGCATTGCATCGTGAATCATGTTGGTGACACCGTCGGTGTCCAAGGTATAGAGCAAATCACAGATCCATTGCCTGTCTAAGTGGACCCAGTCTCGCTCATCAGGGAGAAAGTTGAGTAGTCTGGAAATGTCTCACGCATAATCGAGGAAATCCTGAACTGAAAGTCCCTCTATGTGAGGCACTGCGGACACTTTGACGTCTTCTCTTCTAATGTACTATGAAGACGGTTACAATTAAGGAGAGATGCTTACCTCCTTCTTTGCCCTTATGATGAACTTGAAGAAGTAAATGTTGGTTGAATCAGGCTTGGGTAAGAAGGCCCGACAATCCTGGGTGAGAAAGTTGTAGAGCTCTTTCTTGCTTTTGCACTTCTAAGCTAGTTCTTAAACATTGATGCCAGTAAGTTACGCTTGGTTCATTAAATTCTAATAGGAGGGTGCCATCAGCCGTTTTAAATAGCCAAATAATGGCTCATGAAGACAGCGCTGTTACTATAATGAGATAGTCATTTTCACTATTATGAAATGCCTTCAGCATGATCCGATTTCCGCATGCGGATTTCCTACCAGCACCAAAGTAATTCATTATTAGGAAATTAAGCACTGAACTTATGGAATCATGTTCTAAAAAGAGATAGTCTAAGCTGGTTGAATTTTTCCAATAAGAGGAAGAAGATAAAAGCTCTAGTAGTTCAGATAGTGAGCGAAGCTCAAGTAGTGAAACAGATGATGAAAGCAATACTGCAGATTACATAACAACCAATATGTTATACTAAAGGAACATTACAGTTGCTGATGTTGAGATAGAGACTGTAAGTAAAAGAGAGATGCTTAACTACTACTATGATCAGGAAGATTCATTAGAATCTTTGAATTTCAAAGGCTTTATTATTGATCCTAAGGAAACCTATAGAGTAAGTAAACTAGGAGGATTTAAGGAATCATTACTAGATGGCCACTAAATATAGACTCTTGGCCAGATCACACTTGAGATCTACACTGACTATACCTAATCAGAATTAGAACCTTAAGGTATGCTCGAAAGAGCCCCTTTAATAGATATGAAGAAATTAGAATAGAAAGTAATAGAGAACCATAAAATGAAAGACTCACTTCCAGTCTTTGGATAGCATACTTAGCTTTAAGCTATAGTGCCTCGAAGGTAACTCAAGATCATGAGGAAAGAAAAGAAGCAGCAGCAAAAAGAGCTAAAGCTGGCTCAGGAATCTCAAAGACTAAGGATGTCTGAAAAGCTAAACTGCTAGCAGATAATGAAGAGGCTTGGCATTTCATACTATAAGTTAAGAAGGTACCTTAACAATCCCTTAAAAAAAGCAAACTTTTGGAATCTTAAGTAAGTTAATAGAGGCAAGTATAAGAAGCTACACAGCAGAGCTCGCACTCATATAGTGAATATGCTTACTTATGACTAAGTGCCTATCTAAATATCAGATATATAGAAAAGCTTAGTGTCAAAGATCCAGCTTCACTGTTCAAAGTAGATGATTCGAAGGTTCCTTAAAAATGAACTAATGATGACTTATAAGTAAGTTAAGTAGATAACTAACCTTCATAACAATAACAGTAGTAAGCTTCAACGCTAGTATGTAGCCTAACAATTTATACTCTTTCTAAGTGAAGGCAAGAGAATTATTAATATTGATGAATCAGTATTGCACTAGACTGACGAGAGAAGAAGAGAATGGACAGCTCCTTATGTAAAGAATAGAGTTACAAAATCTTAGAGGCTAAGTTAAATGAACTTGATTATTGGAGTGTCAAGCACTGGAGAGTTGTTCTATACAGTGAATAGGGGAAGAACTAATCAACACTTATTTATGTACTTCTTGTGCAAGCTCGCACTTACATTAGATTATATAGATTTGGAGTGGAGAAAGAATACTGTTATCATGATTGATAACGCTCCCTATCACAGATCTTAAGAAGTAATGGCAAAGTATGACATGCTCAAATTACCACTCATGTTTCTTGGGCCTTATCATTACAAGCTAGCTCCTGCAGAGCTTATGTACTCTTGGATTAAGAACAGAGACTTGAATCCTTTGAATTCAAGAGCTTAATCAAAGTAAGTTATGATAAGTTAACCATTATAGAGGTTATTGGGCTGCCTTTATGAAAGAGGTTGGCATGAATATAAGTAGAATAAATCAGAATCTTGTAAGAAGATGCTACTATCATGTCTTAACT
>ARYC01018799.1:0-11545 GCA_000711775.1 Oxytricha trifallax
AACTGGTCCTTTCTACATACTAAATAATAAACAAAATGGTTTAATTTAGAATATAAATATATAACAGCTTTCTTTACCATTTTATATCTCACTTTATATTAAGCAATATTAGCATATATATTTTTGTAATGCATTTTAATTGTTTTGGTAAAATAATAAGAGTAATTTTATGAAATAAGTTGAATTTGAATTTTAATTAATTCTATATTTTTATTATTATAAAATTTTTGATTGCTTTCAGTAATTTTATTAAGGTATTAATATATATATATATAAACCCCAATACATATATGCGTGATAAATGTATAAGTTGGTATAGTGATGATTTAAAATCGATAAATAGCGAAATTCCAAACTTCACAATTTAACTTATTATGAGAGGGCCAATTCAAGAGTCTTAGAAAGAGAGTCTTTAAGAATGCTGCTAATTGCAGTTTGAGTGTTCTAGTGATCATATATTGTTGAAAGTGTTCCTTATACTATACTAAGTCCATATGTCCATAAAATCCAGTAGCTTTCCCAACTACTTTTTGCAAAAATTCAACTTTAGTATAAACCCCCCTCTTATAGGGTCTAAAATCCAGTCTGAAGTCTAGAATCCAAAGCTAGTCTGGACCCCCTTCAACCATGACCTCGATTTTCGAAAACGAGTGCCTTTGCTTTCCATTCTACTTTCACTGCACATTTCTACTGGTTATATGTACGATATGAACAGTTTAGGGTTGAATTCGCCATTAGGACCTCGGATTTTTCGATTTTTCCAAAAAGCCAATTTTCAATGAGGCCAGACTCGAAAAGCACTCAAAAGACCCATGGCGGGTCAGCCATTTCTTGCAAGCCTACTTTTTTCACCTTTATATGTTGGTATTAACATAAGCAATGCATTTGAACTGGTTTGCGGGCTGTAGCTCTTTAAATCCACTGGATAAGTGAAGGAGAGAGGTTTTTCTTATAGTAAATTTGAAGAATCCAGTGGTATTTTTTAATAATCCACCTATTAAATTTAAAATCCAGTATATAATACTATAATCAAAACTTAAAAATACCATGAATCCAGCCCAAGAGCGGGATCAGCTTGCTGAGTCTTTTCCCCTATAGATAGAAGAACGAAGCCCTGGTAAGCTTTTTTCCTTTACTAAGCACCTAAATTAGAGTTAAGGAATGATTATTCAAATGAATAGTTAGCTCAACTTCTTGAGCAGGGTGATCGGATTTTTGAAAATCTTGAAGCCAAGGCTAATATTGATGAGGGCGGCAAAGTATAGGGCATTAAAGCTGAGTACAAGGGAGCCCAAGATAGCGTCAAAATCAATAGAGCAAAGGAATTCCTACATTTAAACAACTATGATTTGAGTCTCCTGTTGTAGCAGGAAGATTTCAAAGGCTATTAAAAGACATGGGATTTCAAGAACGTTGTGAGAAAGTTTATAAACAATAACAAAAGCAAGAAAGACAAGAACAGCAGTGATACCAAGTCACTGGTCTCTGAAAATCTTAACCACTCCCTCTCAAACGAGGAAATGAAGGTGAGTGAGTTCCAGACTACTGTGAGCTTAGCAAGTGAATCAATGCAAGCTCCAAGACCCTTACCTTAGCTGGTTATTAACTATGGCTCAATCATTGGCCATGAGATGTTGGTCAAGCACTTTGAAAGTTTCAAATAATCAAATTATTAATAAAAGGAACAGATCCTTCAAGATATAATAGCCCGCAACACCCAATCACTCTTTTCGTTCCCTTAGCACTTTGAGATGACAAATGAACCCTAAGTGAACCAAGGGCTCTTCTATTTAATTACAGAGTTGATCTCAAGTAACTAAAAGCTAGACTAAGACTCCAAGGCTCGTATCTTCTTGGCTGCCCTCAGTTACTATACAGGGGAAAAATATCAGCCAGAAGAGAACTTAATATAAGAAGCAATTCTCTAACTTATAAGGTCACCCAAGGCTAGAAAAGCTATAGGCTTAGCCAACTTGGTCTTTATTACTGAGGCAACATGTCTAAGTAAGCAGCTTGCTATAGTCTAGAAGCTAAACGACTCTAATCCAGGCATCATTCAGCTTTTGGCTTAAACATGGCACTACTTTTTAATTGACCCTTAGGTCATCAAACTAATACCAAATTCCTTCTTTATAATGAACGTGCCTTTTATTATCTTGCTTAAGCAAGACTGTGGATTGAACCTTATAAGAGACATTCCTGTAGAGTATACAGAGTACTTTGTAAGAATATGTGCCTTATGCTCTGCCCCTAACTTAGAGTCTTTAAAAGACTACATATCTTCAACAAGGGAAACCTTCTTATAAAAGCAAGAAGTCATCGACAAAGTCTCAATGGTGCATTTTATGAAAGGCCTTGCATAAAGACTGCAAAGCAGAGATCAATAATGGGTAGGGAAGATTGAACAAATCAGGAAAGTATAGTAGTTGATTGTGAATGCGCAAGTCGAGAAAATGTATAGTTAAGCATTCACACTATTGACAACTGTCTAAACTGTGACTTCTCTGACCTTGAAAGAATAATGCAATTGCCAAGGACTATGGAAGCCATCTCTGAAAAGGCTGTTAATGACCTTCTTTAGCTATTCAAGAATGAGAACTTATAAAACCAAGTAGCATCCAGATTCAATAGCAGGTCCCCAAAGGAACTCTCAAGAGTAAGTGCCGAATTAGAAACTTTGGAGTAAAATTTAGGCTTCAAATTCTACTGATCTCAGGTCTTATGTTTAAACTATATCTGTGACAACCTTAACAGCAATCACTTCATTCATTTTGGTATTGGCAATGGGAAGACCCTAATATGCATTGCTTTAGCAATCCTTATTGCTCTTAAAACTTAAAGATCAGTCTTTATACTCAGCAAGAATGAGCACTTAGTGCAAAGAGACTTCAAACGATACTAGAGAGTCATTAAAGCAATGTAGCTTAATTGCAATCTAAACTTCTTTGCCAAAGATACTGGCATCTATTTCTACACTTAGCCCTAATTAAAGAAGATGCAAAAGAACAGCAAGGCTGTGAGTGTATGGTAGCAAAGCTACGTATTAGTGGACGAGTACGACTGGATTATGTTTGATGGCTCTGTTGATACCATAATCAACTCTCTTGAGTACTTTCAGCAAGCTCATAAAGTGATAGGATTTTCTGGAAGCAATCTCTCTTTTACTGAAGAGAACTGTTTAAAGCTAGCTTTCAAGCTACACCTGTAGTATTTCCCACTCTTGATAAACTCTAGGGAAATAAAAAGACTCAATACCCGGATGTGTTTGTGAGCACTAATTAGAGTGATTACTTGGCTAAGATCAAAGAAATTATAATAGAGCAGCTAAGCCACTCCCCAGTTCTAATAGTAGCTTCAACTAACTATAATGCAATAGAGATAGGCCTTTTGAGATCGGGCTACGACTTCACAAGTTTAAGCAGAGGGCAAGCCGCCAATATCGAATCCATGATTGAAGGCAGATACTTAATGAAGAATGCGAAAAAGGAATATGGAATATACTTGATGAATGAAGCTCATGGAAGAGGGACTGACATTCAGACGAATGATGAAATCAACTAGAACGGAGGTTCTTACCTCATAATAGCAGATGTCTTCTCTAAAAGGTCTGAAGAGCAGATTATAGGAAGAATTGGAAGACTTAATACTAAGGGCAGATGGAAAAGAGTTTTGTATAGACTCAACTCCAAAGATAGTGCTGAGTAGCTTCTTTAAGTAGAGTAGAATGAGATCGACCTTATATTAGACAAAAAGTTCAATGAAGTATAATTTAATTTGTAAGAAAAATAAGAAGCTATTGATATGGATATTATTGATCAAGCAAAGAAGCCCGAAGTTCCATCTGAATAGATTATAGCCATCGATCATTAAGTTGCAGTTGTAAAGGCTATAGTGGAGAAATAGTCGAAAAAGTAGAAAGTTCTTTCATAGGAGCCAAAAAGGATATCGAGGAAGCAAAGAAGGCCTTTGAAGAGGAAATGAAAACTGAAGCTGCGCCTGAAGAGCCAGACACTCAAAGTAAATTAGGGTTCTATTAACCTTCTATCATAGAATTCATTGTAGAGAAGATGAGCCAGAACCCTGAGCACTAAGACAAGCCTATTAGTGAAGTTGAGAAAATCTTCAAAAACGGCGTGAGGCGCCAATATGAGGAGATCACTTAAGAGCCAGACAGAGAAAGATCGAAGAGCAAGGAAGGAAAGAAATAGACTAATAAGAGAAGGAGGAAGGCTTATGAGAAGGCAGAGCAGATTAAGGACTTAGTTGAAAAGTGAGTTATACTTGCAAGGAGGAGTTGCAGAGACAAGTCTTTTAGTGAAACTTACAAGGAGCATGAAGAGGTCAAAGAAAGTATGGAAGCCTGGTTGAAGAAGGCTTCAAATTAAAAGAGAAACTTGAAAAGTGATATAGATCATAGGAACCCCTAAAGAGAGGGATTAAAAAGAAGATGATTATAAAGCTTAATTTCTAAAAGAATTCACCATATTCTAACTCTTTCTATTAGTAGTGTTCAGAGAATAGATGAGAATAGAGACCAGCAGAAGTCAAAGGCTGAAGTTCTGCACCTGCCCTTCCAGATTCTGAGAGCCGAAGTCTTGCATAACTTGCTCCTTCATTTTGAGTAAGTCAAGTACTTCACTTTCCAAGTTATCATGCTCTTGCTTCAGCCTCTTAGTTTCTTATAGAAAGAGCTGCCTGTCTGACTTCAAGGCTGTCTCATAATCTTTCACCTCTTCAATTTCATCTCTTGTTCTCTTTCTTTTAGATGAGTCCTTCATGAGATTCACAGCTTTGCCTCTCTCGGCTAAAAAGGAAATGTAAAGAGAGTAAACTTACTGCTGAAGCTGAGGCATCTAGAGAGTGCGTCAACAAATTCAGATCTCATATCAATGACTAGGTCTCTGCTTTGCTCAAGCCTCTCTTTCCGTTAAAGCATTGCATCGTGAATCATGTTGGTGACACCGTCGGTGTCTAAGGCATAGAGCAAATCACAGATCCATTGCCTGTCTAAGTGGACCCAGTCTCGCTCATCAGGAAGAAAGTTGAGTAGTCTGGGGATGTCTCTCGCATAATCGAGGAAGTCCTGGACTGTAAGTCCCTCTATGTGAGGCACTGCGGACACTTTGACGTCTTCTCTTCTGATGTACTAAGAAGACGGCTACAATTAAGGAGAGATGCTTACCTCCTTCTTTGCTCTTAAGATGGACTTGAAGAAGTAAATGTTGGTTGAATCAGGCTTGGGTAAGAAGGCCCGACAATCCTGGGTGAGAAAGTTGTAGAGCTCTTTCTTGCTTTTGCACTTCTAAGCTAATTCTTAAACATTGACCCAGTAAGTTACGCTTGGTTCATTAAATTATAATAGGAGGGTGCCATCAGCCGCTTTAAATAGCCAAATATTGGCTCATGAAGACAGCACTGTTACTATAATGAGATAGTAATTTTCACTATTATGAAATGCCTTCAGCATGATCCGATTTCCGCATGCGGATTTCCTACCAGCACCAAAGTAATCCATTATTAGGAAATTAAGCACTGAACTTATGGAATCAAGTTCTAAAAAGAGATAGTCTAAGCTGGTTGAATTTTTCCAATAAGAGGAAGAAGATAAAAGCTCTAGTAGTTCAAATAGTGAGCGAAGCTCAAGTAGTGAAACAGATGATGAAAGCAATACCGCAGATTACATAACAACCAATATGTTATACTAAAGGAACATTACAGTTGCTGATGTTAAGATAGAGACTGTAAGTAAAAGAGAGATGCTTAACTAATACTATGATCTGGAAGATTCATTAGAATCTTTGAATTTCAAAGGCTTTATTATTGATCCTAAGGAAACCTATAGAGTAAGTAAACTAGGAGGATTTAAGGAATCGTTACTAGATGGCCACTAAATATAGACTCTTGGCCAGATCACACTTGAGATCTACACTGACTATACCTAATCAGAATTAGAACCTTAGGGTATGCTCGAAAGAGCCCATTTAATAGATATGAAGGAATTAGAATAGAAAGTATTAGAGAACCATAAAATGAAAGACTCATTTCCAGTCTTTGGACAGCATACTTAGCTTTAAGCTATAGTGCCTCGAAGATAACTCAAGATCATGAGGAAAGAAAAGGAGCAGCAGCAAAAAGAGATAAAGCTGGCTCAGGAATCTCAAAGACTAAGGATGTCTGAAAAGCTAAACTGCTAGCAGATTATGAAGAGGCTTGGCATATCATACTATAAGTTAAGAAGGTACCTTAACAATCCCTTAAAAAAAGCAAACTTTTGGAATCTTAAGCAAGTTAAAAGAGGCAAGTATAAGAAGCTGCACAGCAGAGCTCGCACTCATATAGTGAATATGCTTACTTATGACTAAGTGCCTATCAAAATATCAGATATACAGAAAAGCTTAGTGTCAAAGATCCAGCTTCACTGTTCTAAATAGATGATTCGAAGATTCCTTAAGAATGAACTAATGATGACATACAAGTAAGTTAAGTAGATAACGAACCTTCATAACAACAACAGTAGTAAGCTTCAACGCTAGTATGCAGCCTAACAATTCATACTCTTTCTAAGTAAAGGCAAGAGAATTATTAACATTGATGAATAAGTATTGCACTAGACTGATGAGAGAAAAAAAGGCTGGACAGCTCCCTATGTTAAGAATAGAGTTACAAAATCTTAGAGGCTTAGTCAAATGAACTTGATTATTGGAGTGTCAAGTACTGAAGAGTTGTTCTATACTGTGAATAGGGGAAGAACTAATCAACACTCATTTATGTACTTCTTGTGCAAGCTTGCACTTACATTAGATGAAATAGATTTGGAGTGGAGAAAGAATACTGTTATCATGATTGATAACGCTCCCTATCACAGATCTAAGAAGTAATGGCAAAGTATGACAATCTCAAATTACTGCTCATGTTTCTTGGGCCTTATCATTACAGGCTAGCTCCTGCAGAGCTTATGTACTCTTGGATTAAGAACAGAGACCTGAATCCTTTGAATACGAGAGCTTAATCATAGTAAGTTAAGATAAGTTAACACTTATAGAGGTTATTGGGCCGCCTTTATGAAAGAGCTTGGCATGAATATAAGTAGAATAAATCAGAATCTTGTTAGAAGATGTTACTATCATGTACTCACTGCTGCTTTGGAATCTATCTCACTAAAAGACTTATGACTATATAAAGATAATAACGCTTAAGTGTTAATTAAGGATTATTATAGTGAAAAATTAAAATCAAATCTGAAAATACTCTTAGTTTTCTTATAACAAAATTTTTCACTTTAATTTTATGTCAAACTTTTCCTTATAAGAATTAATTCATTAAACAAAGAGTTCTTATAAATTTATCTTCCATAAAAATTTTTGACTTAATACGCAAACTTTACTATTCATTTGTATTCGAACAACATAAAATTTAAATAAAATATAAAATTAGTTAAAGAACATTTCTTATAAGAAATTAATTAAATTTATTCAATTAAGTCTCAATAAAATCAATTTCAAGTATTTTTTACAATTGTTAAATATACATATGTAAACTTATAGAGAAATAAATCAAATAATATTAGGTCTTAATTAAAATTTAAATAAATATATTTAATTCTCATAAATAGTTATTAAAAAGAAATTTGCTTGATTTAATGAAATAAAGCAATTAAAAATGATAATTATACTAGAAATTTTTTCTTATTTAATCTTAAAATTTATTTGATAACCAAATTTACATGGATTAAGTATTGCTGAATAATAACTGTAAAAGTATTTATCAAATAACTAGGTATGATTCCAATTTTAAGAACATTCGAAATTTATATAAATTTGCTAACTAATTATGAGATTATAATTATTTTATAAAAGTTAATAAAAATAAAAAATATTAGATAAAATATTTTTAGATTTTAAAATTAAAATCAATTTAAAATAAATTGAAAATGAATAGGAACATGAGATTTCCTTGAATGCCCTAACCAGTTCTTAAAATGAACTTTAAATTGCCTTAAAATGTTTTAAATAAGTTTTTAAAACTAATAAACTAATTTGTGCTGGAGTCCTATTGTTAATAGGAATGGTAAATTAACTTACTTAGGGAAAAAAAGTAAGTTAATTAAAAATAAAGATAAAAAAATAAATTAAAATAAAATAATATAATTACTTCAAATAATAATAAAATCAATTCAGATTCCTCAGACCTAACAAATAATTCAAGATTACAAATAATTTATTAATAATAAACAGAATAAATAATTAATAAAACTTAAAATGATTATTATTAATAATACCTGAGCAGTGTCGTTGTATCGTAGTTATATTCCCCTCGAAAGCTTGTTGTGCCGACCCAAGGGCTTGTGTACATTGTTATCTCAGAGTTTGTTGTTGCAGCTTCAGTTAGACTGGATTTAAACCCTAGTCTATGCAACATCGTAACGAGTAGACCAATCGTTACCCCCCTTGAGTGAACACGTTGCTATATGCAGCTCGCTTGGCCAGCGGGTAGTGTTCTACTAGGGACCAAGATTCTTTGTATACAGTTTTTTCGTATTTTTGCTTTTTTTATTTTTTTAAACTTTTATAGGTAAATTTAATTGAAAATTTGAGAATGGAATGATCAAATTCAGATAGAATTTGTAAATACGACTAAGAAATTTGAAATATTCTGCAATCAAATCTAATTGCAATCTAAAAATCAAACTTCAATTTTCAAAATATTTGTATGATCAATCTCAAATTTATCAATCAATTCATAAATCAAATTGACTTTGAAGTCATATAAATATAAAATCAAACTAAAATTCTAATCAATGTGAAATAAAATATCAAAAGAATAAATTCATAAATTTATCAATTCATTGATAAATTACTAATGTAAGTATTTATAAATACAAAATATAAAAATATAAATTAATTTTAATTTTATCCTTTTTTATATATAACTTAATGATATTTATAAGACCTAAAATAGACTGATTTTAAATATGATCATAAAATAAATTATACTCTATTATATAAAAAAGATTAATTATAAGCAGTTTATAATAAATTTTGTATATAAATAATTGTAAAGTGAATAAATTGATTTATTATATTTAAATACTTCAAACTTTCAAAGAATTTGATGATATTGCAGATTCATATCAATAAATTTTTAAAAATAAATTTGTTATATCATATAGATCAATTATAGATTTTATATTTAACTTTAATTTAATTAAAACAAGATAAATTTTATTGTTTATGTTTAAACAAATAATAAACAAATTCTTTACTATTATTTTTTTATTTCATTTAAATATATTATCATAAAATAAATATTCTTTAAAATTGAAACTGCTTTATTTTTTAGATAATATTTGGGTTAATCTTAAATATGGATTCAATAAATGTAAATAAAATATATCAATTCTAAAAGTATCAAATGATATGAATAAATTTATTGATTTATAATTTTCGAATAAAAATTTTAATTTTATTTTGGTTTTTTTTATTTAAAAAATAATTTATTTTTTTTATATAATTTAGATATATTTGAGATTCAATCTTCATATTTGTGAATTGAATAAGGAAATTTTCTCGGGATTTAAGAATTACAACTGTGTCAAATCTCAAATATTTGGAATTGAGTAGTTTTAATTTGAGAATGAAAGTAGATTGTCTTGAGATCAATTTGTGAATGTCATATGATACAATTTGAAATTTCCGCGATCAATTTGTTTCCAATTCTCAAATTGCTTAAGATTGAATTCAAAATTTCATGAAATTGTAAATAAATACATAAATAAAAAAATGCATTTTATATAAGAATTGATTTAAGAATGATATAAAATGATGAAATAAGTTAAATATAAAGATTAATTCATTTTATATAGTTTAAATACCAATTTTGACATTAGAGTATAAATATCTTAAAAATTTTTATTTGTATGAAAAAAATATGATGATGATTTATAAAATAGTAAAATAGAGAAATATGAGAAATAAAAATTATTTGCTTATCAATTTCTAAATTTTTATCGATACTATAAATACTTTATGTATAAATTATAAATATCATAATACATTGTTTTTGATTTGTATGGATTAAGAATGGATATAAATTTATTTGTTTAAATCGATTAAATTTTTGCTGAATTAAAATAAGCTTAATAATAAATGCTTATAGCCCTTCAAAACCCCAAAACCCCTGCTCGATTAAACTTGGGATTTTATTGCACTGGTTGGAAATAATGACCGCAGGCAAGAGAGACATGAAGTCTATGATTTTGAAGGAATTGAGAGCTAAAGCAAGTGTACATGAACGAGACTATGGTCCTTTGAATTCCATCATAGTAGTTAAGTTTTAAAATTTAATAGTATTAATAATTTAATTAAAATTTGAATTAAGGAAAAGAGGGAGGTTCAAAACGAGTGCCCTCATGAACCTTGCAAATGACGCAACTCAGCTCACAGATGTCGAAAGTAGGGTAAGGACCACATATTCTTTATCTACGCACTGTGCTCTATCCAATGGTAAAGTATGGGACCGAAATAAAATTCGAACTTTTTTCCCACATTACTGATCATTGGAAACTGCACTTTGAAGGCCCTATAATAAGTTAAATTGTGAAGTTTGGAATTTCGCTATTTATCGATATTAAATCATCACTTAACAAATTATAAATCTATCACGCATATATGTATTGGGGTTTTGGGGTTTCATTTATCATAATAAATCAGAGTTATAAATATATAGGTAGAATGAGATAAAAATTTGTTGACTATAAGTGTTACCTTTTAATAAAAATTAAATTTATTCTCAATAGGCTTCCCATTTTGATAGTGAAGAAATATAATTATTTATATTTGTAAGTGAACTATAGAAGGCTAAATTAAGTTAGCGGATTATATGAAATGATTGATTTTACCTTAAGCTACTTAATTCTCTCATATAATTAATGACCACCTTTACTTAACCCTTCCTTAATAAGTTATCTGTCTCTACTGAATTATCATCTATAAAAGGAATCAGTATAGAATATTAGCAAATGCTTCTTCTATTAAGTTTCTTACTTTGATCATTGCAAATTTAAATGTCTTCATATGTTTAAATGCATTTTATTTGAAGTTCATCATCAATAAAGTATACCAATTAATGCTCTAAGTCTTAAGAACTTCATATGTTTGAATATTCTTAATATTCAAACTATCAAATACTAAGAATTAATTCATACATTATGGTAAAATCTAAAATATTAGATAATTCACAATCAATAACAAAAAACAACTAATCAATGATTATTATGAAATAGCAATATATATAATATATTTTACAAAACTATAAATTATAAACTGAAAAGTCTAATTTCAAGTTTTTGGGAGAGATTGAAACATATCAAGTTCATCTTTATTTATAACAAATTCACGATGAATAAAACATCGCTCTAGAACTGAGTATTAAAACCTAGAACTATAACTATAACAAATAAAAAGTCCTATTAATTAAATTATAATATTTCAATATAATTCCTATTCGATACCTTAGACCTATGAGAAAAATTTAAGGTAATTAATAA
>ARYC01018801.1:0-29781 GCA_000711775.1 Oxytricha trifallax
TGGATTTATTAATCTTACTTAAGAACTTACCTTGCTATACCAAATATCTATAAAGGTCCTCTTTACTTTGAAATTTTCCTATTAAATCTTGAGATAAAATTCTCTTCATTGCATCATTCATAGATTCCATCTTGCTTCTTCTTTCTAGAAATTTTAATGAAATTTAAAATTATGGATATCCATTCTAAGTTTATTAAAAACTTACTACTAAATAGGGAGGACCTACTGGAGGTCAACCTTGAAAAGATATGCGGAGAAGCATTGAAAAACTTGCTCCAAGTTTCACAGATTGATTTCCAATTTTATCATTCTATCTCCATTAAATTGCTCCTAATAATGTTTAATTATTTTAGGAGGTCCTCCAAATTAAGTTCAAACTATATTAGGAGTTAAATTTAAAGGTTCAAACTTAATTAGGAGCATATTAAATTTAAAAATGTTTAATAACTTTACCTCTAAATTAAGTTTAAACTTGATTTGGAGGACCTCCTAGAGAAACAAAACTTCATTAGGAGTATTTAAATTTAATAAAACGAATAAAATTCTCATAAAATATGTCAACTTACAGTCTTTTATGGTTGTTTAATTTTCTAACCTCTCAGCCGAAAATCTACCAGAGTGTCTCATACTCGACTATTAAAGTTTATCAAGGTATATTTTATCATTATTATAATAAAATATATCAGCAAACTAAAATGAGCGCTAACCTTCTGAGAAGAGCGGCATTACTTGGGTAAAATCAATCAAAATTATCAATCCATCAACCAAAAAAAGTAGAGACCAGAGACGCTTGTACTCAGTGGGAGCCTACTTATGACAACTTTGACCAGTCTAGCTTTGAAATTAAATATAAGTTAAGCAAGATGTTATAAAAGAAGCTGTGCAAATTGAGGAGGAGGTTAAACAACCCGCCATAGAGCATTAATAAATTCCAGCAAAAGTTGACTATTAATGCAAAGAATGCAATAAAGTTTTCCCTTACAAGTCGACTTATAAAAGACACTTGAGAGATATACACAACGATATGCCAAGGTTATATCTCAAGCATTAAAAGAAAGATGGGAAGTATGTCGTGAGTTCTGTGAGAAGCCATATTCTCATACTAGAGACCTCAAAGTGCACTTAAAGAAAAAGCACAATTAAAGCTTTGTCTTTATTCATGAACCTACAGGGAATAAATTCCTTTAAAAGAGAAGATCAAGAAACCCAGTGGAGTCTCTTAAAGTTGAAGCCTAGAAGTAAGTAAAAATGAAGAAAGCAGTCAAGAACTTTACAGTCTCTGAGATCAATAAAATAATGGTTAAAATTGAGGCAATGAAGATTCCTATATTAAAAATTATTGACTTAGATTCTTGCCTAGAAAGCTACCTCACTCTTGAAGATAAAATAGAGAAGAGAGTAATTACTGATGACAAATATGCTTACAAGATATATCCATTCAATTACTTCCTCGCTGATGACAAGTTCCAAATGGAATTTGCAAATGAATATTATGCTCTTTAAAAGGCAAAGTAAAATGAGTGCAGGCATATCATCTAGCTTGATGCTATTTTACTTGGTAAAGATCATGTAGCCTTCAGGCTTCCTTTACTTGAAATGACTTACAGAGAATTCTTATCTGACAATAGATGTCAGAGATAAATTGGCTAGATAGTATAGCAGATAGTTGAGGGGATTGAAGAGCTTCACAAGCTTGGTTATGTTCATAGAGACTTAAAGCCAGAGAACATCATGATAAACTTTCAGCCTCTTAGAGTTTATATTATTGACTTCAACAGAGCTCAAAGAGTGCAAGCCTCTGCATAAGGAAATGTATACGGCACTCCTGGATATTTCCCAGAGAGAGAAGATTGGAGAGATGGAGACACTTAATGGGATATCTGGGCTCTAGCAGTAATAATAATAGAGAGCGACATGCCAAGAAACGATTACTTTAGCTGCAGGGGTGAGAGAGATTCTAAGCAGAGAATCAAACAATATCTCGAGAAAAATAAAATAAATGGAGGTCTCAGAGAACTTGCATACTCAACTATTATCAAGCCAAGCTAAGAGAATTAACAAACAATAGAAACAATCAAACATCAACTAAGAAAGATAAAATTCAGAGAACTGCCACATGACTCTAAGCTTATGTTTGTGTGAAATATTTTAAAAACTCGCTTGTTATACTCACTTAAATTACTAATATTTAATCATTAAACCCCAACATAAACCCTAATAAAGTATGCACTAATAGTCTACTTTTATCAATCAAAAACTCAATCAAACTACTGAAAGGGTTTTGGGGTTTTGAATATTTATAAACATCAATAATACTGGACCCAAAAAGAATGCTAAGTTAGCCTACCAATGAAAACTTGACAAAAATTGCTTTAACATTAGATTAAATTACTGATTACGAAGAGAAGATTTTAATACTAGAAGAAAAAAGGGTCACTTTATAAGACAAATTTGAATAAATCTGAATTTCAAAAATAAATAAAGATGCCAATAATAGCTAGGGTCAATTAGAAACTCAAGAAATCGTGCTCGCAAAAAAGGTAATAGTTAAATTTATTCTTA
Organism: Oxytricha trifallax; assembly: GCA_000711775.1. Lineage (NCBI taxonomy): Eukaryota > Ciliophora > Spirotrichea > Sporadotrichida > Oxytrichidae > Oxytricha > Oxytricha trifallax. The sequence continues at coordinate 2,563 of ARYC01018801.1, forward strand.
CATCTAGCAATTATTTATAAATTTTATTTAGAAAATCTGGACTAAAAGTAATAAAAAACAAACTAAAAGAGTCAATTAAGACAAATTAATAAAAGAACTTTACTTAAATCAGGGATGTTCAAAAGCATAATTGACGCAAAGATTTAAAATTAGTATGTTTAAACTAAATAAAATAATCACAGCTTAAAGTTTAAAACCAGAATAAGAAAGCCATACAAAGTTGTATAAAAGATAGAAATTAATTAAACATGTTAAATGGTTTATAGAAAAAGCTAAAAAAAATAAATCTTAGATTAAATCAATTAAGTAAGTTCAAGAAACGCTAAGCTTAAGATATTAAGTCTCAGTGTCTTCATCAATTATACGAAAAATCTTTAAAAAAATTAATTTGGAATGAGATTTATGAAAGTTTACTAAATTGATGTAGAGCGAATAATCCTGAATGCAAATAATAGAGGCAACTTGCAGCAAAGAAATATATTGACTCAATGAGTTAAGAAAAATTATTAATAAACATAGATAAAAGCAGCTTGCAAAGCTAGTCATACCTAAGAAAATCATGGAGCTTAAAAGGAGTAAGAAACTATAATGACAAATTGGTTAGAATGTTCAATGTCAACATAATAGCTGCTGCATTCAGCGATGGCTGATTAGCATTTAGTATAAATGTTGGAAAAAAATAATAGTTAAAGTTTCATATTCTTCATCCTCTAGTTAATCCAATACCTCGACAATGAAACTCCTAATTGTAGGAAAAAAGTAATTCAAATTTTGGATAATGCAACATTTCACAAAAGTGTGATTGTTTTGTAAAAGTTCAGGCTGTACAATTTTTCAGTCATGTATCTCGGTCCTTATTAGTTCAATCTAGCTCCTGTAGAAAAAGTCTTTGCAATTATCAAGAAAAACTTAATTTAATCTACAGGTTCATTCTCTAGAGAGGAATATATTTGCTATTTAATGAATTCAATCTCATCAAAAGAAATTTGCTTTCTCTGCATTGCAATTGTTGGAGTATTGAATTAATTATGATTAAGTTTATACTCTAAACTAATTCTTCGACTTAATTTCAACTTACTAATAATTAAAAGAAATTAATTAGAAAAACTTAATTAACTAATTATTTTTAATATATTAGGTTTAATTTCAATTTTTTATAAAAAAAACATAATATAAAAATTAGAAAAATCAAATTTTACTTTTCTTTGTTCTTTCTACTTTTCAAAGATTTATGATTATTAAAATTTTATTAATCTCAAATTTTTCACTAGGTTTTTTCAATAACTTTGATCTTTAGTTGATAGGGTTTAAAGCCTTCTATACAATTAATACTAATTGACCAAAGTTAAATATAAAACTTTTAATTGATTCTTTCGTATAAGTTGTTTAATTAGATTAAAATTAGATTTTATTTATATTATATATTTTAATTAAACTAAAAAAATTAAACATGGAATCGACCTAGAATTTTTAAGGAATCTCCCCATAGTATAAGAATAAAGTTGCGATCAAATTTCAGGAATCCCCGAATTTATATTCCGGAATCTCGAAGGAATATTTAAATTGTAAGTATTTATTTCTTATATTGGGGGAGGGACTTTGAAATAATACTTATAATAATTATTGATAATAGCTCATGCAAAATAAAAGAGAAATCAAAAAAAGAGAAAAGGTCAAGCAAGGGAGAGACGGCAAATATAAGTGCCCTCACTACAAATCATGCAAAGAAAAGTACAAAGGGGACACTCCAAGTGCAGTATACCATCATGTTGCCAAACATCACAAGAAATAATCTGAGATCATCAAATCTGTGAAGCCTTTTATGTGCAGCTGCTCTAAAAGATATACTAGGAAAGCAGACTTAGTTTTTCATCAAAAACAAAAAGGACATAATGATGCAGAAATTGATGCTTTCTAAGTTGATGTAAGAGATAAGGAAGAATGGGTTAATCTCAGAAATTGGGCAAAACAAAAGTTTAATGGCTAACTATTTGATGTAATAATGTCAGACCCACCCCACCCAGATACAGGTTTCAACTTAGGATACGACACAATGACAGATGAAGAGATAATGTCTGTGCCCATAGAAATGGTACAAGATGCGAAGAAAAAGTTATGTGAAACTTATTTAAAAGGAAGGGGATACAAAATAGTGACAACAGTGAATTGGCTTAAATCAGATAATGGAGAAGATTTAATTAGTGGACTTGGTAGAGTCTTTCAGCATTGCAAAGAAGAGTGTATTGTGGGCATGAAAGGTGACATGGCATATTTAGAAGCAAGATTCAATTTCTAAAAATAAAGAATGCCTTCATTGATTTGAGAAGATTAGGGTCTTAAAAGCCAAAAATGATTTACCAAATGATGAGGAGTTTTGTGCAGAAGGTCACTTTATAGACGTGTATGATAGATTGATTAATATAAAACCAGGCTGGGTTGGATTTGGGCTTGAATCTAAAGAAATGAAAAACTTGGTTCTCAAATGAATAAGATTTTTCTGTGTCAAAGCATGAGAAAAGGGGATTTATATCTCTAACGAAAGTTAATTTTAATTTAATCTTTTCACTAATTTCAAAAATTCTTTGTTTATTTGGGTAAAGTCAATAAAAATTATCATTCCAGCATCCAAGAAAAGTAGAGATCAGAGACGCTTGAACTTAGTGGGAGCCTACCTAAGATACTTTTGACGATTCAAACTTTGAGATATAAATATAAGTTAAGTAGGAGGTCATCATAGAAGCTGTGCAAATTGAGGAGGAGGTTAAACAACCCGCCATAGAGCATTAAAAATTACCAGCCAAAGTTGACTATTAATGCAAAGAATGCAATAAAGTTTTCCCTTACAAGTCAACTTATAAGAGACACTTGAGAGATATACACAACGATATGCCAAGGTTATATCTCAAGCATTAAAAGAAAGATGGGAAGTATGTCTGTGAGTTCTGTGAGAAGCCATATTCTCATACTAGAGACCTCAAAGTGCACTTAAAGAAAAAGCACAATTAAAGTTTTGTCTTTATTCATGAACCTACAGGGAATAGATTCCTCTAAAAGAGAAGATCAAGAAATCCGAGTGGAGTCTCTTAGAGTTGAAGTCTAGAAGTAAGTTAAAATGAAGAAAGCAGTCAAGAACTTTCCAGTCTCTGAGATCAATAAAATCATGGTTAAAATAGAGGCAATGAAGATTCCCATATTAAAAATTATTGACTTAGATTCTTACCTAGAAAGCTACCTCACACTTGAAGATAAAATAGAGAAGAGAGTCATAACTGATGAATAATATGCTTACAAAATTTATCCTTTCAATTACTTCCTTGCTGATGACAAGTTCCAAATGGAATTGGCAAATGAGTATTATGCTCTTTAAAAGGCAAAGTTAAATGAGTGCAGGCATATCATCTAGCTTGATGCTATTTTACTTGGTAAAGATCATGTAGCCTTCAAGCTTCCTTTAATTGAAATGACTTACAGAGAATTCTTATCTGACAATAGATGTCAAAGATAAATTAACTAGATAGTATAGCAGATAGTTAGGGGATTGAAGAGCTTCACAAGCTAGGTTATGTTCATAGAGACTTAAAGCCAGAGAACATCATGATGAACTTTCAGCCTCTTAGAGTTTATATTATAGACTTCAACAGAGCTCAAAGAGTGCAAGCCTCTGCAAAAGGAAATGTATACGGCACTCCTGGATATTTCCCAGAGAGACAGGAATGGGATATCTGGGCTCTAGCAGTAATAATAATAGAGAGCGACATGCCAAGAAACGACTACTTTAGATGCAGAGATGAGAGAGATTCTAAGCAGAGAATCAAACAATATCTCGATAAAAATAAAATAAATGGAGGTCTCAGAGAACTTGCATACTCAACTATTATCAAGCCAAGCTAAGAGAATTAACAAACAATAGAAACAATCAAACATAAACTTAGAAAGATAAAATTCAGAGAACTGCCACATGACTCTAAGCTTATGTTTGTGTGAAATAATTTAAAAACTCGCATATAATCACTTAAATTACAAATATTTAAACATTAAACCCATACATAAACCCTATTAAAACCCTAATAAAGTATGCACTAATAGTCTACTTTTATCAATCAAAAACTCAATCAAACTACTGAAAGGGTTTTGGGATTTTGAATCTACCTATATTTTTCATCTTTTTATAATTTCATCTTATTTTGCTTTAAGCCTGTTTTTATGCTTTCAAGAAAGTCTTTCCTATTTCTGGACTTATTAAATTAAGTTTAAGATGGCACAAGCGCAAAGGTATTCAGTTTAATATTATCTATGATTTAACTTAATTATATTTTTATTCATCAAATAGTGAAGGATCTATGTTATGGGAATTGTATGGTCAATATAATACAATTTTAGCCTATTTTCTGGGGCAGATTTACAGCATATAGATAGGGCATCCTAACAAATTCAATATATATATGCGATAGTTTATATTGATATTTGTTCATATAAATGCTTTTATACATTATTTATCGAACTCCTATTCTAGCTTTGCCAACGTTCAATAATAACTGAATATTTTAAAGAAAGAAAATTTTAAGTAATAAATTAGAATTAATGGAGAGATTGAAATATAATAAAAAGTTAAAAAGAACTTAAAAATCTAAACTGAAAAATTCCTGTATACTTAAACAATTTAAAGGTTTATTTGCGATTATTTGTTTTCGTATTTAGCATTTTGCGAAAAATATCTAAATTTAACAAATGTTCATATTAAAGTACGAAATTCAAAATTATTGTTGATTTTGGAAAAGAATTACGTCAAAGAGAGAATTAACTAAATTTGAGTCAACATATATAAATAGATTTTTTATGAATTCATTTGATTTGAGAAAATTATTTTAATTAATAATAAAATAATTATAATTCGTGCCGCTAACTTTCTTGAAATCTATACAATATGTCACTTTTTAGAGAGAATATAAATTTAGCTGGAATTGACGATTGGTGGTACCTCTATCGCATCCTTGGAGCAAGATAACTTGACTTTGATATTTATATTAAAATCAAAAAAACAAAACCCAAATCAAAATCAAGTGATCTTGCTCCATGTATGCGATAGAGGGTACCACCAATAGTCAAATTCCAGCTTAATTGGAATTCTCTATTTAAAGTGAAATATTGTATAGATTTCAAGAAAGTTAGCGGCCACGAATTATAATTATTTTATTATTAATTAAATTAATCTTCTCAAATCAAATGAATTCATACAATATATAAAGTTTTGTTTGCTAAAATTAAAAAGAAATAAAATCATTAATTTAAGGAATTTATTTAATAATATATTATGTGAAACAAGTAAAAGTATTTAATAAAAAAAACATATAAACAAAAGTTTAATATAATTAATAAAATAGCAAAATAATGAAATGGATTAATAAAAAAATATTTCTGTTGAACTAAAAAATCAATAATAAGATAATGTCATATAGATAAGATAGTACATAGACTAGAAAAATCTTGAAGTATCAAGCCATAGTCAAAAAATAATAAGTCTTTTGAAGACTGAACAGAGCCAATATATGTAGAATAAAATTATCTAAAGAGCGATACAGGGTGATTAAGGGTAGTTAAAAGTAAGAAAGAGGAAAATTTTTAACTATAGAAAACCTGCATTTTCGCAATATAAAATCTAATATTTAGCTTTATCTATTTTCAAACCACTTCCATCATATCTATGACCATAATCGTCACCTCTACTACTACTATCATCATCACCTCTAGTAATCGCAGGTCTTTCTTCCTCCTCCCCTGGAACACATTATTCACCATGGAGTTACTGCTTGCTTGCTTGACACATGATGTGAGACATAGGACGCCCCATAGTCAAACAATTACTTTTATAGTGAAATTGCAATGAGCTTTGGCAAAAGCTATCTCGCGAGCCATTAAATATTTTCAATTCTGACTTCGATTTATCGAGGAAACCCAAGATTAAGATTTTTAATAGTGGGGATAGGGAGGTAAGGGTGTTTTCATTTCCACTACGGGGCCTCTATGCCTATGAGAACATCGATTTGAGTAACATCAAATCTTCCTGGGCTTGTTCGATGTCATGCCTTGTCCAAATCACATTTTCAATGGCGTATTCGTGATCAACGACCCGTAATTAACAAAAGTGGTGGGTCGAGAAGTTTCGGAGAGCAGTTTGAAAATTTCTGAAAATGTCAAAAAGTATGCGATTTGAGACTAGGAATATGGAAAACCGAAGCCAATTTTGAAATTTTTGGGGAAAAAATCATAAAAATGTAATATATTTTGAAATTTCATTGTAATGAATTATATGCAATTTTTATCAGAAATAGCTTCAATATATTAAAGATTTTATATCAAAATAAGGCATTTTTTTGTTTAAAGGCTTGTATTTAATGGATAATATTTTCTTCAAAAAATTGGCTATATCTATTTTCAAACCACTTTTCTTCTTGAAAGTTTTTTATACCCCTTCTAATCATTTTTGTCATTTTTATTAATTATTATGTTTTTATCAATTTTAGTTTTTTATTTCATTTTTTCTTTGTTGTAAAAAGTTTTAAAGCTACTTATTAACAAGTGCATATTATTATTTTTTCTTATAAAAATTTTAGCACAGAATATAATGATATCTTATATTTTATTTTATTCATATAGATATATTTTAATTATAAAGTTTATTTACATAAATAATTAAGATTTCTAACTAAAGTTATCTTAGATGCTAGAAATTGATTTTTTCCAATGATATTTTTTGTATATTTTTTATAAAATATGAGGATATCTTATTTTTAAACTATTTTTTAAGTTATTATATTTATTATATATAATAATCTTTTTATTGTTATCTGGTAAAATAAGAATAATGCCATAACTCTAGCCTCATATATGACGTCAAATACTTATAAATTAAATCTAATTAATGAAAACAATATAATTATGCTTTGAATTCAACAATTTATTTAATTTCATATTAGTTAAGTAATTTATTATGTAAGAAATATATACTGTGATTTTAATAAAATGCATAATTTTGTAAAATGGTGAAGACTTAATACATAATTAACTTTTGATATACCTTATGAAATTATCATATAAAACAGTTATTTATATAATATTTTTTACGAATGTTTTAATTTTGATTTAAAAAATTTGATAAAGCATGCCTTAATTTTACATATCATTGTTATTGTGCAATTATTAAAAATCGGTTAAAATAGTTTATGTGAAGTTCATAATCAGGATTATCAAATGATTTTCTAATAGTTAAATAAGGTTTATGAAGTCAGAATTTTTTAATAAGCAATGATTACTAAATTTACACTATTTAATGATTAAAATTTATTAATATCATATTCACAAATACTATAAGAGTTTTTATTGGTTTTTATTAATTAATCACTATAATTAATTATTAATTAATTTTTGTAATTTAAATACCTCTTTTTATATAATCAAATTTAGTTAAGTATAAATTATGATTTTATTCAATATTTTAACCACTTAATGATTACTATTTTTCTTAATTATATATTTTAAAATACTTATTTTTCATTAATTATTTTGAAATTAGTAACTTTAAAACTTCTTTTATTTTAAAATGTCCTTTTAATCAGGCTACTATTCTATTTAGCCATTTTACATTTATTTATTGCTGCTATTAGCAGCATTGTTATCCTTGAAAGTATTCTGGGAAATTTACTTCCCAAATGCTGTATTTAAACCTTAATTTTGTGCTTAGAACTAACTTACTAATATAAGTAAAAATATTTTACAAGCCAATATTCAATTAAAATTTATAAATTAAATCAATTATCTATTTAATGGATTTAAATTCTCATTCTGTCTTCAATTGCTGAAACTTTAATTATCAAATTTAAGTTAATAAGTGAATTAAAATATTAAATATTCAACTATTATCATAGCTTTAAATAGAATAACATTGATTATAATAATTTTTTAATAAAATCCATAAACATAATGATGTTTAGAAAGTGGGGGCAAAAGTAGCAAAATTATCTTGCTTATGCCTCACTAATGATTTTCATAATTTCATCATTCATTAATGCTATAAATATAATAAATATATTATATCATATTTTAATTATTAAATATTTACATTCTTTAATTATAAAGTTAAAGAAAGTGACTAAAAGACTGTAGTAGACCAGGAAAACCGTTCTTCCTTTCATACATCATGGTAAGTGAAAGTCCGAAAAGCACCCCCACTAGATGAACTGTTTTGTTCATAAGCTTTTAAGTGAGACCATAACAACGTATACTTAAAAGAGTGGTCAATATCATAAAGTATATTACGCTGACATTTCTTACAGTCAGTTGGGATCCCATTATCGCCTCTTCTAGTCTGCTGTGAAAATACCTCTCCAGCAAATGGACCCATTCAACTTAAGCTCTAAAGATCGCAGCATAGAAATAGCTAAACCTACTTATAATTCATTCTCAAATGCGAAGATCAAGATAGTCCAAAAATTCAAAAAGTCCACTCAATGTTCATATAAACAATGTCTCCTTGAACTAGTTTGAGCAAAACTGACCGAAGACCATCAGTTGATACTCTCTACTTAACAAAGACTTAATCAATAATGATTTAATCTTAGTAAGAACGTCTACTCAATACCTCACAGATATAAGACCTTCAAAATCCTACCAAAATCCTCTATATCTTCACTTAAGATGTACTATTTAAAACTAACGAGAATCGCTAGGTACTCCCTACTATACCTAATATACCTACTAAATTAGGCGAATCTAAATACTAATGAATTTTGAGGATAAAACACTTGCTTTCTCCAATACGTCATGATATTAATAGACAGACCCTATTTAATAACAATAATCTAATAAGAGAATCACCCAAATTCTTATAATAATATATAAGTGTATCCACATGTGACAATACAGGAATCACCCAAGTGGGAAATTATATGAGACACTATAATAATATTCACTAACATACAAACAATTATAAGATAATCAAGAAGAAGGCAATAACCTACACCATTCTCAGAAGAAATAAAAATATCAAAAATACCAATAACTAAAGATAAATTAAGTCAGCACCAAGGCCGACATTTCTTTAACAAAACCCTGAGACCCCTAAATCCCTAAACCCCATAGATACTAATGCTATTAACAATAAAGAACCATTAAGAAATAAACACGTTTATTAAGGATAAATATAAAGAAAATTTATCTTAGTTTTATAATTCTTAATATAAGTGAAAAAAGAAATCTCTCAATATCAATATGCAAAGCCTGAAGGTAAATAATAAATGGTGGCCAGTCTGCGACTCCAGAGATTGTATGGAAAACTAATTCACACTACTATTCACTGACAATATAACACAGTAGGAACTGAGAGAACATTTCAACTTTACAGTTCATGAACAATGTAGCTACTACGACTACACCACAGAGAGAAACCAGACAATCTAACAAACTCAATTCTTCTACATAGAGAAAATTTACCTAGAGTAGATATGGTCACATAGACAACAATGATTAGATGAAAAGTCTTAAGTTTGAATTAAAAATCATACAGAAGTTACAATCAAAGAGAAATTGAACAGATCAGATGATATAAAATAATATTAATAAGAAAAGGGCTTGTCCCTTATGAGCTTACAGCTTGTTTGATCGGGGGTCCCCAGAGACCTCAATGTGATCTAATTACTATTATTATTAAATATTTATATTTTGATTCATTAATTTAGTTAATCAGATTTCTTTAAATGTAAGTTTATCTAGAGAATATCTGATGATCCTTATTTGTTTATAAAATTAAATATTTAAACTATCTTTGCTATATATATATATTTAATTATTCTGGATCAGAAAATGAAACAGAATTAGATATAAAATTACTTTCATTTTTATTAATTCTATACTTCATGATTATTCATTTTGATATTAATTTAACTTAGTTTATTTTAACTTAACAATTTGTCTATTTATAGTCTAGATATTGTAATAGAAGAATGATAAATTTTTTTTTGTTAAATGATCATACTTTTCATTTTTAGGATACATAAGTAGTAATATTTATTAATTTTGAATGTATTTAACCTACATTTAAACATTATTATTATAGTATTTGTAATTCTGCAATTCACTAAATGATATATATTTGGATAAATACTCCCATCCTTCTCACTTTTACACCTTAGATTAGATCTAATGATTATATTTATATATCAAAATGTTTATTTATTGATCTCTTCAATTGCATTTCAACGGCGTGATCAACATAAAGCTATATATGTCAACATATTTATGGTATTTTGTTGAATAAAGTTTAAAATTATGATAAAAGATTCTCTATCCTTCTATACTTATGACTTTGATATGGTGATGTTGGGATACCCTTATCATAAAGGACCTTTAAAGTCTAAACATACTGATATTTTATATTCTATATAAATTATGTATGAGATTAAACTCTATAAAATAACTCGCTTATATACACTAACAAACTCTTTAAAAATAATGATTACTCTCAAACATAAAGTAAGGATTATCCATGCTATGTCCATCATCTCCTCCGAGAAGCTTTCCTTGCCAAAGTCTTGCGAGTTAAATGTTTTAGGTGCAATTTGTTGCCTGATGTCACATTTTCCTACTTTAGCTTCACTGAGCGTCCTCTAATAAATTTTGAATCTCAAAGGGGCTCGTTGTCTTCTTGATTTTGCCTGACAGACTACTTCCATAGGTAGGCAGGTGGCATATGGAACATTTAAAACCAAAACATAGAGAGCATTAAGCAAGTCACTCTAAATTGCCAGAGAGAGCTTAATGAATATGATGGTTGCATTGTCATCAGCAGGCAACTATTGCATCACCTATATTAAGAAAATCAATAAATCTTAGCGTCTTAATTGGGATAAACAATAATACCCACTTTAAGCAGAATTATAAGAAACTCCATAAATGTCTGCATTCCAACTTTGCCTATAAAAGATATAATTAGGAAAAGTTTAACCAAAATAAGAAATACTTTATAGATTCTTGATATAGGCGGAGATTGCATGATTGGAAGCTTCTTATGTATAGTGAAATTCAAAAGAACAGTATATTTAGAATTCCGATCTCCATCCTCATGAATCTATAGAGTATTTTAGACCTTATGTTTGATAAAGTAGATTTATAGTCAATAAACTAAACTAAATCATGATGCAAATTAAGGAATAAGAAAGAAGTAGTATAGTATAATTTTTACATTATTAATAAGCTTAATCTTGCCTTATATAGGCTTTATCTCTAACTTTCAATATAAATCCATGGTATTTATGCCACTCAGTTTGTTACCAAAGCCAAAGAATTCGGCGATAAGTTACCAATATAACTTTTAAATCTTTACTTCTCTACTCTGTGTTGACTTATATATTATTTATTTGCTTATAGCAGGTCGATTTATTTAAAGTTTTGCTCTTTTCTGAATAGCTTAACATTTTTATGAGAGAATCTCATTGTCTACAAATACCACACAGCACATGGAAATGATAAATACGAAGTTGAGATCAGATCTTCATACTTATCAAAATAGTCTAATAGGTAGATGCCTGAGCCATACCTACAAGATAATCATGAATTGCAAAAGATGACAGGGAAGTACCTGTCATCCCTATCCTTTAACTCGATATTTATAAAATATAGTAGTTTTAACTTTTATCAATTAATTAAAGTTTGTTGATTAATTCTGTAGGTTATTATATTTAAGTTTATATAAATTGTTGAATTTCAAAACTTTTGACATTCAATATAAAATATTTATTTCCTAAACTTCACATCTATTAAACTAAAAATTATTTGAAAAATTCATTTAATTCTTAATGAATATTATTTATGACAAAGAATATTTAGCATAATGAGATTAAATTTCTTATGTTTAATTTCTTATTTAAATACCTAAATTATTTTTTATTTGCTTTTATACTGTGTTTTTATATTTTTAATTAAATTATTTTATAAATAAATATGTTTATTTTAAAATTTAAATATAAGGTACCATTAAAAACTTTACTTTTCTAAAACAAATATTGCAGAAATACTTCATTTAAAGTAGCTGCTTGTAGCCAAGAAGATGATCATTACTGACAATGAAAAGATATAATTCAGTCAACAATACAGTAGCACATTAGAATTGCTAATTCTCATAGAATCAACAAAATATAAAAATAAACTGGTTCAATCCCTCTTTATGAAACTGAAACAACCATTTTATGATAAACAAAATAAACAGAAATATTTATTAGTGAGCCGTGCAGACCTTTTGAAATTCAATCAAGATTTCGACTTCTTTGAAAAAATGAATATGCTACTAACAAAGAGATTTCATCACAGTCAAAAATACACCCGATATGCATGACTAATTTCTGAAGGAATATTTTGTGTGAACTACCTAATTTATTCATAAAAAAGCTGAGACACAAGTGATTGTTCCTATTATCATCAGACAAATAAGTAGCGAGGTTGCATGGAGATGAGAAGCATTGGAAGTGAACCTTCTAAGTAAAAGGGTAAGCACACCAGTGAGAAGTATGAGGATATCATCATTTTAAACATTGAATATTTATTTGGTTAGTAAGTTATAATAGTAAATAATTTGAATATAAATATTAAAATAAAAAATAATGAAAAAATTCGATATGAATAATCTAGGTATTTACGAGAAGTAGTTCAAATAAATCAAAAATACTACAAAACTTTATCTAGAGCAATCATTGACATTTGTCTATCAGATATTTGGGGCCTGCACACAACACAGAAGCTAATGTATGTTGCCAGAAACTTCATCAAAAGATTAGGCTATTAATCAATCCTCGTACTTTCTCTACTTAACCTTGAAATTCACAAACAAGGTAAACAAGAAACCAGAATTAGGAACTGGGTCTACCTCTTTGAGCAACTACTAAGACAAACATGATTATTCAAAAAATACAACATCCAACAAAACAAAGACACAGTATTTGTTCACAAAGAATCCAATGACGCTCAGATCGAAGGACTTAACTAAAAAAGTCAATCTTCTTGATCTAATCATTAACAGCTATCAATTATTAGGAAATATCTCAAAAACCCACTCTCTGTAAAATTCGACCAAGTTAGAAAAATACAATATTAAGAAAGTTTTAAAATACTACGGTATGGAAAGCTCACCTAAATAGAAGAAAACACAATCTCTTCATGATAGGATCTCTTAAGACTAAGACGATGATTTTTCAGATGTCTCGTCTTCTGAATATCTATCTGAACAGTCAGAACCATTCATTACAAATTTTAAAGGTAAATATGGAACTAAATAGTAAAACCTTAAAATTAAGTCGTGACGCATTAAAATTAAATTGATTAATTTTAAAAATAAGATATTACTAAATAGTAATTAATTAATTTAGCAACATGTGATCACGAAGATATGGACATCGACAGAGGCAATGGAGCAAACGAACAAGTCTTTGACCTGAAGTACTAAAACAGTCACTCTTAATGGCAAGGAATCATTGACACTAAAGAATCATTGGAGTCATTAGCTTTCAACGCTAGCAGTACCTGAGTCTATCGAGACCTCCGAAAATTATATCAATACATGGTATTTTGTCGCCACTTATTATGACAAGAAACAGCTTGCTAAACTAATAACTGAAAACTTATTGTCACTTAAAATAAAAAAAATGACAACCAATATAGCTAAACTTTACTTCCCCATGATCAAGCATTTCGCTGCTATAATATCTTAAAAAAATAAGCAAGCAGATGAGAATGCCACTATTCAAAAAGAAACTAAAGGTAAATCTATCAAAAATAGACTCATTGTGTATATCAAGTATCTCTCCAAAAACACTCAAGCTTTCTAAGAAATGACTTGACCTCACTCATCATACAAGAGTAAGCTAAAAATGCAATTGTTCATAGTCAACATGAGAGTTTCTAACTACCACACAGCAACAGTAGCTAAGGTAGATGACCACTATGTTAACATCAATGACAAGAAGAACTACCCGCAGTAAGGGAAGAAGAAGAAGAACAGGAGAAATAGCAATCATCAATTAAAAGAAGATAATATCTCAAAGTCAAAACAAGAGAAGAGGCAGAAGATTATTAACTTTATATAAGTGGTATATCAACACATATATAAAGGGTAACTAACCCCTCAAGTGATTAGCATTGTGTAGCCTCTGAGTTCTCGTTCTATGCTTTAATAATTAAAATAATCATAATTTGAATAAAAGAGTAAATTGAATTCAAATAGGAGATTTTGAAAAGTTAAATTCAAATTCAAATAAATCAATAATTTTTATTAATATTTGGTTGCTTTTCAATTTAATCACTAAATATATACATATTTATATATATATATATATAGGCTTCTATTACAAAACGAAAAGCAACCCAATTTTTAAAGTGAGTATTTAAGACTTTTAATATATTATATCATTCTTAAATTATATTTCTAACTGCCATTAATGATGACTGCTCTATCTCAGGCTACCTCACCTTGGTGGTGTGAACTGCTGTAGCATGTCTAAGCATCTCTGGTGCAGCTGCCATCCATCAAGGCAAATCTACTCAGTCATTAACAGACATAAGAAATGGGGAGAAGAAGGATGGGGCAGAGGCCTATTTGCCATGCACTGTAATACCGTTACTAGCATCGACATCGCATATCTGCCATATAGAACCAGTTGCTTTGTAGGGTTCAACAGTCATGTGACTCCCTCTGATGATGCCTACTATGCTTGAAAGGCTCTGAAGAGCTAGGAGGTGAGTATTAGCGTTGGTCATCTGATTCATTATAGCATTGCAAGTGAGATGGGCATGATGTTGCGAACACATTTGGGCTGAATCTACTCGTATTATGCCAAAAGCTTGCAAGAGTGAGAGATATGGAAGGTCTCATATTGCCTGATACCCGAGGATAACTCAACATTGACACTCCTGACATCTGAGCATGTTCCCTTTGGTACGAAGATGTTACGTTGTAGCACTGAAGCAAGAGAGTGAAGGAATCCTCATTGGATGAAATGCCAAAGGGCTTACAGCGAGAAAGATAGTGCTTCAGGGATCCTTAGCCCAGCTAACGTCAAAGGGTACATCTACTTCGAAAGTCTTCCCATCCATGAGGAAAGCGCCAAGGCCAATCCACTACATCAGGGAGGAATTCAGATAACCACCAGAAGAAAGCGCCAAAGAGCTAGAGGAAAGCATCTGCATGCAAGAAGCGCGTGACTATAGCCCGAGATTCAACACAAAGAGATGAGTAAGGCGACTGGTTGAAAGGCTACGGTATAGCATGAGAAACAAAGATGCTCGTGTATCTCGCCCCCTGGGATAGATGTCTTGGTCGGAGACTCCATCTCCCTGCGCCTTTGCATGGTGAATCGCGTGGCAGCACTGGCCGCCACCCATTCGAAGGTTCGCCCCTTACTTCGTCGGCAAAACCGAAAGTCCAAAAATGAATTCCCAATATTAGTATTTCTACCACTTTCTGAGGTCGCCTATAAAACCCCTGCTGTAGGGTAGAGAGCAGATAGAGGCCGCGAAACTGATGCTGAGGCTGTGCTATTCCTTCCCCCTGAAAAAGCAAAGGAGTCCCTAATAGCTTCATCTTTACGAATCCCCTTTTGAGCAGCTACCTATCTGTCAACATTCGAACAAAATTGTTAACATTCTGACATCGAGATCCGTAAGTGTGGAATGTGGTACGTATTGAAGAGCCACGATCAGGTGTAAAGACCCCAAACTGAATGTACCATGCAAATGGAAAGTAAGAAAGCCACTACGGTGAATCTCGTAACCGCTTGCTGTCTAGGCAGGGCAGCTTTTGCAATAAAAGGAATTACATGACATCTCTTTTGCCAATACTCTCACTGCCTCCACTCTCAAGCATTCTGCTATCCTGATAGAATTTGCATGTTAAATTGCCTAATTTAGTAATCAAGCTTTGTATAAATAGATTATTCCTCCTATATATATTTAGCTAATGGGTTTTGTTTGTGTATTTCATTTTTATTTCCCCAATTTTTTACAATATTTTATAATAACATCAATACTAGCATGAAATAGATTGCAATTTTAAATTATTGCACTAAAATATGCAATAAAAAACAATAAATAATACAATAATTTAATCATTCATGCATCTGAATGATCATTCATTCAAAAACGCAATAATACCATTTACAACACAAAGATTTCAGGTGAGTATTAATGTAATTATAACAAGCAAATTATCTATTAATGAATAAATTTATTATATTATTTAGTATAAAGTTGAAAACAATAAACATTTGCTTCAATAGGAACTAGTAAATCTAGTATTTTAAAAGAAGATAAATAGATTTATCTAAAATATTCTTAAAAACTTACTTATTATTTAACTTAAAATATTATTGATTGACTGCAATTCTCTGAGTAATCACCAAATTTAACCATATCCCACTGTATTTAATTAAGAATGTTTAGAAATGGCTTTGTACTTTAAATTAAACTATTTTATAATTAGGTATGATTCGTGGAATAAATATTTTATAAAAAATATAATTGTAAACTTGATGATATTAAAAATGAATTTATACTCTGTAAATATAAATGTAACTCTAAGATAATATAAATTAATGTATTGAATAAAGAGGACTAAAGCATTTTCTCAATTAATAAAGGCATAACATATAGGTATCAACTCTGGTATAAGATCCAAAATAAGATTTAATAGAAAGAGCAATTAATCAGTAAGATATCAGTTATATCCCCTACAAATGCTTGTTATAAGTATTATCTTTGTAGATTACGAGAAATATATAATTCACAATTTTATCTTTAATGAATAAAGACTTTTCAAGATATGCTATAAATAAATAAAATATTAATGCATATTTGTAAAAAATGATGCAAAATAACAAACTAGATAGTAGAAATAACTATTGATCATTTTACAAACGTACATTATATCTAGATTTTATACCATATAATAAGAATACAAATGAAATAGAATTAATTTTAATTTATAAATATAAGGGAAGATAGACATCATGTTCCAAAAAAGCTAAATTTTTCATGAATTTTAAAACTCTTAAAAACTGCTCAAATATGCCAATTTTGCCTCTTTTCACCATATTTCATAACATTTATAAAATCATCTTATTTTTATAATTTTTTGAGTTTCACAGCACTTTTGCAGTTTTTGACAAGATTTTCGGGGCAAATCTTCTAAAATGTATTCTGATTATTTAGAGGACGCTGAACAATAGTAGACTACTAACAGAGCAGCTAAAGTAGAGATGAAGGTTTACTGATTACATTTGGCTGTCTCATAAATCAAAGTCAAACACTTTTCATTTAGTTACTTTAAAATAAACACTTACTCTTAATTTATTGAATTTTTAAAAGAAAGATATTTATTCTATATGTAGTAAGTAGATAAGCAAAATAAAAAATTTTGAGATATTTTCTTTGTAAATTATATGATGAAATTATAATTTTATTACAGTATTTTTTTTATTATATTGAAATTTTTATATTGAAATCCTCTTTATAGTATAGTTACTTGCCCTAAATTTGATATTAATATATACTTAATTAAAGATTCTTTAAATTCTTTTTTATTTAACTTGTATGTCTTTAGAATACTATAAAGTCAAATTATCAGGGTTTTTACCAATTATTGTTCTATTTTTAATTAATATATATATATAGACGACAAACAAAAAAAGAACCGTTACAAAGTTCTTTTTAAATGAATTTAAAATAAATTTACATATTAGATTGTTAATCAAGATTTAAGAATTATAGAAATATGATTTTAATGGTTATATTTTTCTATTCAAGAATAACCTCTTGGTGATATAAAATAAACTGACTATAGTACAGACCAATATATATTACTATAGTCACAACAGTAATCTTAAAAAATACAAATTCATAGTAATAAATAATTAAGAAATATCCCCTTATAATTGAAGAAGATCACTTATAGTTATTAATGCAGAAATAAACAGCATTTCCTTTTTTTCAATGCATTTAAATGTAAGATCTATAAATATAATAGCAAAGAAAATGAAAGAAGAGGAAAGATCCCATAAAATTATTCAAAATAATCATATTAAAACTTGTATAAAATGCTAAAAACATAAATTATAGAAATATTTTTAGGAGTTATGATCTTAGATATAGAGGCAATTCTTAAACTAGTAGCATCATAAGACATGTATGAAATGTACGAAGGATGCATTAGCAAAGATGACATACATTGAAAAGGAATACTATTCGATAAAATCTATATAATAATCATTGCTATAAAATCCTTTTATGGCTACAGCAACATCCTATATTAATTTACTGTTTTTGATATATTAAAGTATCTTGTAAGTATTATTTTTAGATAAATCTTAGCTTAATCTTGCTTAGAATGTTTATTATTTAGATTTTTCATGTGAATTTTACACTTATATGGGTAAGCCTCTACCTTATGCTTACCTTTTATTTTTATATAGATTTAGTTTATTTCAATTAAATTTTAAATAGGAAAAGATATCATCAATGAGAAAAAGGTCAAAAATGCATATGTCAAGCTTTAGCACACATGAGTATATAATAATAATAATAATAATTAGATCATATTGAGGTCTCTGAAATCCCCAATCTCATATACTTAGCAATATGTAAGGGTCTAGCCCTTTTAGTTATTAAACGTAAGAGTAGTTAATATGGACATTAACTTTTAATTAATACTTTTTTCCCTCAGTTGGTTTTTCTGTAAGGTTGTTTTTTATTTTTGTGTTCTTTTCTCTGTGTCCTTTTTCTTAAGAAGTTCATTTGTTGTTTGGCTTATGTTTTTTCTCAACTTTTACTTACCAGGCTGGTGCAATTTTTTTGTGCTTAGTTGGTGAGAGACGCTCTTCTTAATCTCTATTTTTCTAGAAAATATTATAAAAATTTGCAGTTGTATCACAGATGTTTTAAATATCTTTATATAATATATCTAGGTCCTTTTTTGTCTTGTCTGTATTAATTAATTTATCGAGGATTTTTAGCTTGATCTCGCTGATATATAAATTTTTGAAATTACTGAGAATAAATTGAGATCACAGTCTTCGAGTTTCTTATATTTTTGTTAGTTCTTTGTCAATTTATTATTTAATATACGTACATGGGTATGTTACTATTCTCTTTAGGGTTTGATCAGAAACTGGTCAGATACTGTTGTGGCTCTTTGTCGTGCCGTATAAACAACTTTCCTATTTAGTACCCCTTTACCTTATAGATTGAAAAGATAGTTTTCTCCAAGGAAAGAATCTTAGCTTTCTTCTTGGTTTCATTTTAAGGATTGATCTTTGTTGGAGAGTTTAAGATATTTGTATCATGGGAACTTTGTTAACTTGGTTCCTTTTGTTTAATCCTGTTTGAAATGAGTAGGTTTACTACTTGGTTAAAAAGAATCAGTGGTTGGGTTTGAGTTGAAGAATTTCTTTCGCTTAATGAGTCGAATTTTTCCGCTCTATATGGTAATAGGGTTTTGGTTTAGGGGTCTCTGTGTTTTGTGATTATTCTAGTTATTTGCAGAGATGGTGGTAGGGAATGGGTATTGCAGCTAATTATTCATCTTGTTATTGGCAGTTCAGATTTTTGAGATTTGTGGAATATTTTCCCTTATAATTGTACTCAATGCTGTGGGGAAATAGTAAAGCTTAGGATTAAGAATATGAGTCGAAAAGTGAGATAATTTTCTCTTATCATCGTTGACTTTGTGGAAGTTATCACTCTGGTGAGACTCTTTTTCACTTTTGTAGCTTAGTGAATCTTTCTGTTTTTGATTCTTAAAAACTTGTTTTAACCTTTCCATTTAGGCTTGAAAGTCTTTTTATTGTTTTTCTTCAACCTCTGCCATATTACTTGTCGGTTTATGTTCTTATTTGTATTTACTAAAGGTTAGTCTTCACCAAAGATATCGCTGTTTGTTTCCCATTCATCATCTTCTTTTTGTTGTCCATTATAGGTTGGTAAATATTAACTTTTCCAACTTTAGAAAGAGCATGCGGTCTCGAGCCTTATCGACGAGACTATGTTGAACGTCTAGGATTTTGGGGGGCGTATTACATGTAGGTGTAATTTATAATTTTCTAGGAACGCCAACCTATTAACTTTTTAAGTTAACAATAATTACATGAGTATATACTTATATCAAAATAAAAAAAAAGATCTTACATTTAATTAATTGAAATTCTAGCTATATGTATATGTGATGATAGAGATATGTTTATACCCAACAGAAATATCACTTTAATTCCGATTGAAGTAATACTTTACTTCTATTTTACAACATATTAACATCCATTCACATCTCCAGACAAGTAAGTTTATAATGCTAGCGTTGAGCCTACAAGGCATAGGCTTAAGACCTTTATCCAAGAACCTAAAAACTATAAAACATTCTAAAGACTGACTCCCATTTAAGTGTAAGTCTAAAAGGATAGCAGACAATATGATAAATTACTCATAAAGACCATTTAAAGACTCTTAAATTAAACGAATAACATATATATAAATATATATTACAATGAAATATTTTGATGTTTAGGCATAAATAGCATAGATATAATTGAATCACCCGTTTGATCTATTTTATAGATTTTTTTGTATCACAAGCAAACTGTAAAGAAAGTAGTATATGAAAGAACATAATGTCAACAACAAGTTAATAAAAATAATAATGATAATGATAACAATTGACTCAGAGAATCAAATTTTATATTAATAATATACGAAGGGATCTAATCCTTTCAAATAGTGGTATTTGGTATTAAAATTGAAGTTTCAGAAAAAGCTTTAGATTACTTATTGATGAATTTTAACTAGTCTTTTTTCCCACACATTTAAAATATATAGTTATCTAATTTTGAATGTCATTAGAATTACAAAAGGCAGGCAGACAAATTAAAACTTAATATTTTATATGCTAAATGTTGTGAAAATTAATGTCTAAAGTGGAGTAGTATTTAAAAAAACTTCATAGATATCTCCTTCTGCATGAACGAATTCTCTATTGCCTTGTCTTTCCATTGGCCTCTATTCTCACTTTTATTATCTGATAAGAAAATATGCCATTTTTAAATATTCAAATTATAATAATTTTTAAAGTTCGTTGCTAAGTTAGGTCAGCTTAGCAACGGATTTATAAATTAATTTTAGTTAAGTTATTATAAAATGGTATATCATATAAAGAATCATTACATAATCGTTTTAAGTTTAATATAAACAACAATATTCTTAACATTTACTCAGTATACTACTATATTAAAAAGAATACAGTGATTTCTATTTAACTATTAAAACTTTAAATTAATCTCACGTATTATATATTTTAATTTCTTTATAGATTTATTATATCTAAATGGAATTTTAGAAACATATTCTAAGCACCTCTTGACATCATAAATTGTGGGTGTAAAAAAAGTTATATTCCTTATTAATGAATATATTATAATACAGTATAGAATCTTATAATTCTATTCAGAATTAACAAAACTCATTATGGAAGAATTTGAATCCTGAATTATGAATTAATATATATTAGCAATATAGTATGTAATATATTAATAATATATAGCAATTAATATAATGGTAAAAAAGACTTTAAGGACCTTCGTTGTTTTATAAAAATTAATTTATATTAGTAACATTATAATCAGTTGATATTACAAACTCTATATTTGATTTCAATTTTCTATCAATTCTAATGTGGGGGTTTGTTTTAGTTTATATACTAAAATATATCAAGCTAAACCTATATCCATTCAAAATACTATTGGCCAATAACATTTTAAAGTCATAAAATCTAAAGAGGGATTTTATCAACTTAAAAGGTTTGTAAGCGAGCTGATATGGGTAAACTTACTTATAATATTTTTTAAAGATATTATAATGGTGACTAATTGTCAATTTTATAAATTCATTTATAATATATTTATTATCTATATCCTATTTCTATAATAAATATTTTAGCCATGTAAGGCTTTATATTTGATAATCTTGGGTTTTGGAATAAGTCTGTTTTCATCTACTAATTAACAACTGTAAGACTACTAAATAATATCTATCCAATTCTTTCCTTCCTTTTTCTATTAATTACAGAGAGAAATTAAATGTTTTTATCATATTTACTGATGATTCTATCTATAATTATCAAATCTGTGTTAAATGATGAGACTCTATAAGTGTTAGTATAGTTGGCATGAGATGATTTGATGAAAGAATAGTAATAGATGAAAGTCAGTCAATTTCTTTCTAGTATGTCAAATATAATGATAAGGCAGTCTTTAACTTAATATTAAGATTGTATTCATAAATACGATTATAATAGCAGGTCATATGCATTAAGCATGATATATAAGTCTCATTGGAAGTTAGCTTGTATAATTGTCGAATGTTTTGTAAAAGTTGGAGTTTACTTCATTTAAATCCTAGGTATATGAAAAACTTACTTGCAATCAGTAAGAATCTTGAAATCAAAGGTTTATGCTCTTATTTCTACGCACTTGGCATCGTCAATTTTAAGGTTATATTCAAGAAGTTGTTCTCTAACTTATAAATTAATCTTATGTATATATCTTCACATTATAAAAGATAAAGCAATGTCGACTGTATAAGCCTTGAATGTATATAATAATCGAA
The DNA here is from genome assembly GCA_000711775.1 of Oxytricha trifallax. Taxonomy (NCBI): domain Eukaryota; phylum Ciliophora; class Spirotrichea; order Sporadotrichida; family Oxytrichidae; genus Oxytricha; species Oxytricha trifallax. Next base: position 25,243 of record ARYC01018801.1, read on the forward strand.
ATTTTTATTCATGTTCATAAGTTCGCTAGCCATTTTTATCAAGGATTAGAACAAATGTAATGGTGAAGACTTTCCATCTTAAGGGACACCCCTGTCAATTTTAATATGAGTCCTGAGCTAATAAAGTTTAAACTATTGTTATTATTATATTATGATACTCTCCATTTAAAAATAATGATTTATTTATATTATATTTAATATTTAAAGATAAATTTGCATGAAAATTTATAAATTTAGCTACACATAAAATCTTAATATTGAATTAGTGATTCAAATATGAATACAATAACGATAAATCTAGACAAGAATTTATATAGAATAAATTATATTCTAAGAAGAGTATTCTAAATTTGCATAAGTAGATGATAAATTGTTAGAAAAAAGATATAAAATAGCTTATCATAGATTAATGTTTTATTACTTGATAGCACTGTTTGAATTATAACTATCTATAATTCTTTAATAAAATTTGATAATTTCGGTATGTAGCTAAATTTAATAGTCTATTCAAAACCCCAAAACCCTTTCAGTAGTTTGATTGAGTTTTTGATTGATAAAAGTAGACTATTAGTGCATACTTTATAAGGGTTTTAATAGGGTTTATGTAGGGGTTTAATGTTTAAATGTAATGTATAGTAGTGTGTATTAGGGGTTTTATTTTTACTATTCACTCAAACTATACCTTGGCATCATGTGCTAATTTTCTAAATTTAATATCTCCTATCCAGTTGATCATTTAATCTATTGTTTGCTCTGCTATGTGATTTGGTCTTAAGATAATCTGCTCAGCCATATCTTTCATTTTACCTATTATCTTATTCTAGTCTAGATATTGCTGTATTCTCTGCTTGAATCTTTCTCTCTCTTACAGCTATAGTAATCATTTCTTTGCATATCGCATTCAGCAATAATTGCTGCTAGAGCCCATACATCCCACTTAATATCACCATCTCTCCAGTCCACCATTTCTGGAAAATATCCAGGAGTACCATAAACGTTGCCAAGTCCTGAAGCTTCAACTCTTTATGATCTATTGAAATCAATTATTGCTACTCTGAGAGGTGAAAAGTCAAGCATAATATTATCAGGCTTCAAGTCTCAATGAACATACCCTAAAGTGTGCAGCTCTTCTATGCCTTTGCAAACATTTGTAAGAATTAGAGGTAGCTACTTTGGAACTCTTTAATCTTAAATGTAGTCTCTTAAAGTCATTTAATATAGAGGGAGGCGAAAAGCAACATGATCTTGAGCAAGCAGTATTGCATCGAGCTTAATTATAAATCTGCACTGTCTATACCTTGCTTTAGTAAGTGCTTAATACTCATTGACAAATTCCATTTGATACTTGTCATCGCATTTAAAGTAGTTGAATGGATAAATCTTGTATGCGAACTGCTTATCAGTTAGTACCTTCTTCTCAAACTTGTCCTCAAGTATAAGATAACTTTCCTTACATTCTTTAAGGTCAATTACATTTAAAATTGGAAGCTTTAGTGCTTGTATCTTCAGAGTGATTTTCACTATCTCAGAAGCTGGGAGGTTTCTAACTGCTTCAATAAGCTTATTTTCTTTCTTAACTCTTTGTTCCAAGGATTCTAAAGGGTCTCTTGGCTTTCTTTTTTGAAGGAAGACCTCACCAGTCTCAGGATCTATGACTTCAAACTTCTTGCCATGATGGTTTTATAGGTGAACTTTTAAATCCCTTGAATGGTTATATTGTTTATTGCAATATGGGCAAAAATATTTTCCATCTATCTTACCATGCTTAAGATAGAGCTTTGGCTTGTTAGAATGCTACTCTAAGATATGACGCTTAAGAGCAGATTTATAAGTGAAGTTCTTCTCACACTCTTCACATAAATGTAATCCTTTAATTTATTTTTTCTCTTCCTCCTCTTCAACCATTTTTATTGGAACTTCGCATTGAATTTCTTAGCTATGCATTTCTATTTAACAACTGAATTGTTATTGAAAGTCTGAGACCTAAGGTTAGAGGATTTCAGGTTCGTACTAGGTAAATGCATCACAAGTCTCAATTTTCTTTTGATTCATGAAGGAAAGTTTTTGCTGTCTAATGCCAAGTAATGCCGCTTTTCTTAGTAAGTTGCCGCTCATTTTATAAATACTATTAATAATTATATAAGCTGTTTAAATTCTACCTTTATATACAAGTAAGAGCATATCCTCATAGATTTAGAGAGGTTTAATGCGAACAGAGTGAGAGACATTAGTTTTATATTTCTAAAATTTTGAGATAATTTATATATTATTTCATCCATTTTATAAATTAAAATGCACCTAAATGTGTTTTGGCGAGTTAGGTGGTGCTCCTAAATATGTTCTCGTAAATTTAGGAGGGGAAGTTTTAAAATTTAATTTTTTTAATGCACCGCCTAATACGGTTTTGAACTTTAATTTAACCTCCTAATTAAGTTTTAAATAAATTAGGAGCACCACCTAATTAAATTAATTATTATTAGGAGCAATTTAATGGAAAAAGTTTGATAATAATGGAAGTCAAACTTTGAACTTGGAGAAAGTTCCTCCATCTTTATCTATTTATCTGATTCAGGTTGACCTCCAAGTGGATCTCCCTATTTAGTAGAAAAATTTTAGTAAGTTTAGAATGGATATCCATAATTTTAAATTTCATTAACATTTATAGAAACTGGAAACAAGATGGAGTCTATGAATGATGCAATGAAGAGAATTTAATCTCAAGATTTAATAGGAAAATTCAGAAGTAAGGAAGATCTTTACAGATACTTGGTATAGCAAGGTAAGTTTTCACTTATAACTAACTTATTAACCATAGTTGGATTGTTCTTGCCAACACAGGAGGGAACAAAAATATCATTCTTAAAAGCATTGTTGAGTGAAGAGAAAAAAGCTTTTAAGTCTAATGAAATCAGAATGATCAAGATACCTAACTACCCTGAAATCTCAGTGACAAACCTATATGACGATGCTATGAGTGATCCGGACGTAGCTCCCTACCTTCCATCAAAGCTACATCTCTCTAATAAGTTGCCAGAGAGAAACTTCTTCTTTGCTGTTCTTGCAACTCTGAAACCTGAGTACTTAAATGAAGTTATTTAAGAAGCTCATAAGAAACGACACAGCATCTCTCCTGAAGAAAAAGAGAAGCAAGGTATTTAAAATAAGTGATACCTGGCTGTAGGAACTTCAAAAGCATCCTTTCATCTCAAGTAAGCTTAGTCTTCTAACTTCATAGAAAAACCTGGTACTACTATATACTTGATGAAAGAGCGCAGCAAATTGAACAGAGAGAGAAAGTCTCAATTAAAACATGAATTGAGTAAGAGGCTCTTCAAAGATTTATAAAAGCCAGAAGAGATGAACATAGATGCAGGAGCTGGCACTAAGAGAAGAAACATGGGCCCAAGCAAGCCTTAAGAGGAAGAAAAGAAAGAGAAACTAAATTCCTTTACGGGAAAATTTAATATGTGAACTTAATCATTCGCTTAAATCTAAAACTTATTTATAAACACAAAATCTCCCTTCTCTTGCGCATACTTTAGCTTTATCATCGCTGACTCTCTTAGCAGCACTCTTAATAAAATCTACTGTATCTATCTTTAAGTAGTGCATCAAGTGATAGAGTAGCAATTTCTTATAATGACCTTTCAATAACCCCCAATATAATTCAATACCATTGAACTGAGGACTGTAGGGAACATTAAATACAGGTGTTATGTTTAGCCTTTCATATTCCTTCCTTGTGTCTTTAGTTTTATGGACAGATAAGTTATCTACAGACAGAATAATCTCTTAGTCGGCGTACTTATCTCTGAGTTATTATAAGAACTTTATGTATTATTCGGTCTTTATTGAGCGAGGGTGGATAACATAAGTCTCGAGGCCATTATCTTCGCTTATTCCTCCAAGAATTGCATGAGTTTAAACCTTAACCTTTTAATCATATACTTCAATGTTGCTACATCTTTTATACCAAGACCTTGACATGAAGTTATTAAACGTGAATACTGCCTCATCAGCGTGTATGAACTTAATATTATTAGTAATAGCCCTCTGCATTTAATCGAATTTATAATTTAAATTAGTCTTATAAAATGGAACATTAAAGTCAATCACTCTCCTAATGCGATTGACTGTTTTTAAGATATTCCGTTCTTTTTATATATTTAAGCTATCGATTATGCAGATATGTGAAGCTCAGGAAATTGGCGATGAAAACATCACAGCCCTCTAGGCTAGAGAGAAATGAGCCCAGTATTTAAGAGTCTTATCATTAATAAGATAGTCAATATGATGCTGCTAAAATTTACGAGGTCTTTTAGGCTTAGAATTAAGCTGTTATCTCTATAAATTCAATGCTAATAGACAGTGAACCTCACAGTTGCAGGAGATTTATGAAGTAGCCTTGCTATTGATGTATAACTAAGAATAGGCCTGAGTTGATCACCATATTAATCACATCCATAACGCAACTTAAACAATAAATCTATATACTCACTGTCATAAACTGACCCCAAACCTCTCATTTACTCACTTAAA